>JADDOH010013234.1:0-61258 GCA_016648135.1 Agrypnia vestita | reverse complement strand
ATAAAAAGAATTCAAATATTAAATTTAAATCAATGTATTCGTCACAATGATAAACACGTATTGACATTTGCCAGACGTCTCGGCATTTCTCTATTTTTGAGTAACAGTCTCTTAAGACAATCTTGTTACTTTCAGAATACGGACGATGGTCTATCTCCTTTCAGCGCCGAGCCTGAATTCTCTTTATCCTCATCAAATCAGTCATTCAGTATTTTTTTTTAATAAATTAAACTTTAAAAATGTTCTTAGGTTTTCAAGTCCATTCAAAATCTTCTGGTTTCTGGGATATTCTGCCGTGTTACTACGACCTTACTGGCCAACGTTTCGGATCCCATTGCAGGGGCTGATGTGACACAGACACCTTGCTTTCTTAATATCAAGTTCAATTTAGTGTTAATCATAATAAGTTGAACGTATTTTAAAATTATCACGTTGCACCAAAAAGTGATTGCCTTGTCAATTAAACAATGATAAAAATATATTTACTTCTGATGGTCAAACTTCTTGGTGCCGTCGTTGATGACGGCCATGATGTACGGGTTGTTGTGCTTGTTGTCGTTGTCGAAGGAGTCCATGATCACGCCGAGGCCGACCCACTGGTCCGAGGAGCCGAAGACATCACCGTCGTACGCCCCTCTGTTTTGGGTGTACCAGAAGGCCTGCAAGAAACAATCGAAAATTTAACATGTTAAATCACAAATACTATTGTGAAAGTATTTGCAGGTTTACTACTAGTGTTACCGTAGCAAAAAAAAAAACTATTTCTCGTTTTGTGTTGCCCGTTGACTGCTTTATTCTTTGTCTTCTTCTTCTTCTTCTTCAACTTTATTTGGACTCAAGAGTCTGTTTGTGCAGGAGTTTCCTCTTGTGATGCTGAATTCCAGCTATCTCTCCAATGGTGGAACGTGGTCCATCTGGTACACAGTGCAGAGCTATGTACAGTAATCTTGCTGTACTCATTCTCTGTACGTGTTGGTACCAGTATCGTCGACCACATCTGACCACAGCTTGAACCTCACAGACTTTCCGGAATGCAATGTTAAAGTCAAATCGATGTGTTGATAGTTAATATGTGTACTTAATTTTGTTTTATTTTTCATCTTAATGTTCCTGTTGTACCTGCATATGATTGCTATCCGGGGACTTGTTATTTAATTCTTTAATTTTGTTATTTGTTTTAATGTTCTAATTATTTTCTAAATGTGTTTAAATAAAAATGTTGTAAATTGTAATTTTGAAAAAAAAAAAGAAATAATATAATCGTATTATTATGTTGAATAAGATTTTTAAACATAAGTTAAAAAGTTGGAAGCTATTTATGCTGGGAGATATCTGTGTGAAAGTTCAATAGTTGAAAGGTGAGCAATCATCGAAGCACTACAAAATGCGAGAATAGACTCTAGATATGTCCGATTAGTAAACTTTATATATGAAAATGCAACTACGAGTGTTATAGTTGACAACGACACTAGAACTGATAAAATAAAAATAGAAAAAGGTGTCCGACAAGGTGACACAATCTCGCCTAAACTCTTCACGTTAGCCTTAAAATATGTATTTAAGTCCCTGAATTGGGATTTAAAAAAGGTGTGAAGATAGATGGCACGTACTTAAGTCACCTAAGATTTGCTGACAACATAGTAGTTGTAAGTAATAATATCGAAGAACTAAGTATAATGTTAAAAGAACTACACGAAGCTTCGAGCATAGTTGGTCTTAAGATGAATATAAAGAAAACAAAAATTTTGAGTCCAGAGAACAAAGTCATCACTATCAATGATAATAATATTGAAATAGTAGATGAATATGTATACCTGGGACACAGGATAAAAATAAACAAAGATAACCAAACAGCAGAATTGCCAAGACGAATACGAATGAGCTGGGCTGCTTTTGGCAAACTCAAACATATCTTCGAGAACAAAGAGATCCCAATTAGCCTAAAAAGAAAAGCCTTTGAATCGTGCGTACTGCCGGTGATGACGTATGGATTGGAGACTATGGCCCTTACAAAGAAAAGTGTAGAAAAGCTCAAATGCACGCAACGATCCATGGAGAGATCCGTGCTTGGAGTAAGCCTAAGAGATACAATTAGAAGTGGATATCATGGATCGTGTAGCGAAGCTAAAATGGCAATGGGCAGGATACGTTGCAAGGCAGGATGCTACAAGATGGCCTTACAGAGACCTTGGGAAAATAAGAGGCATCGGAAGACCTCAAAAGAGATGGGCCGATGATATAGCCGCTGTGGGGAGAAAGAAATGGCTACAATTAGCAAACAACAAGGAAGGATGGAAAGAGAAGGAAGAGGCCTGTATCCATCAGTGGAGAGACGAAGGCTGATGAAGAAGAAGAAGAAGAAGAAGAAAGTTAATAAAATCTATCGTCATAAGTGTAACAGGATTTCATTTTATTTTAAATGGGACACTCATATAAAAAAACAATACACTATTATTTAAAACTCAGCCCTCTATCCTGATTACAAGTGTCTTCGGCCTGGTCCAACAACGGGCATAATATATATATAATATTATGATTGCATTTAAAACGCATTAAAATACATTTCAATATTATTTAATGTGTAGAAATATTATAAATAAAGGTTGTAACAGAGCTAGTCCATAATACTTGACAGGTAGATTCCTGCCTTGATTATGAGTCGAAAATGTTCAAGTAACCATGACCTAATATCAATAGTTAAAGAGATACGGGACATCAAAGTTTGCCTTTCAATATTTTTTTTTTTATATTTTTCAATATTTCTGACTGATTTTTTGCAAAATGTTCGACTATCATTACGGTAACTTATATCTGATATGAAAAATTCATTCCCTTTAATACAAGTCAAATAAAATTATAAAAACCTCACGTTCGCGAACTAGACTATCCAATCTAGTTTGCGAACTACATTGAATGAGATTCGGCAACTGTCTTTAGTTCAGTTCAATGACATTGGTATATTTAATACCAACATCTCAGCTCTTAAAAATCGTATTTAAACCGCTTATATTATATTACTAGTTTCTATATCTTCACCGGATTAACTGAGACCGACCATCATCATACACACACCACACCCAAACTCTCCTCACTCTTTACACATACCCCCATATCTGTATACAACGTCACGCAGAGAATACATACGCACTCCACTCAGCCACAATCCCATACACCTCACTCCACTTCCCTTCTAACTCCCACTCCTAGCCCTCTATTTAATATATGTTCTCTTTATTGCTTGATTTAACATTTTATGCCGTGGATCTCTATAATTGGTCTACGAATTACCCAATACTATGTACTATTATAATAAATTGTATACTGTTGAGATTCCCAAAATAAAAAATAAATAAAGTATATCCGACCTATTTGTTAGCATGGCACGACAAAATATTCAAGGACATTTGGTCCAATGACAAAATTACAACAAACAAAATTTCAAAATGGTTGACAAAATCAATATACCCTTTCACAAATTCTTTAAAATGTACCCAATCAAATCAAGAATATAACCTCTCGCAAATTATAACAAAAAATACATATTAGGTTAGGTTAGGCTAAACAAAATGCAGCATGTGTCTTCAGCACAGTTCTATAAGATGGCCCTAGGGCAATACTGCTGCACTTTTGCTTAATCGGCAGAATTCGCAATAGGTCATATTCAATATTTTCGTTTATTGATTTAATCGGCAATTTTTTTAAGAATTTGCGAAAGTGTATATTCAACGATTTCGTCACCATTGCCAATTCACCAATTTATTTAAATAACTTGGATAAAAAAAAAACATTTTGAATTATAAATTTTCAAAGCAAGAAAACTCTTTGTGACTCGAAAAATCAACAACACTTTTGGATGTTCACGGCTTCGATAGTGACATTTTGTATGTGAAAAAGTTGAGATTTTAGACTTCAATTTTGAATATTTTAAAATTATAACGTATTAAATAAATTGCTATTACATACATACATTAATTTTATTTAAATGTCATGTGCCACAAGACTAATCGATGCATTTATAAAACATACAACCTTGACCAGGTGCGAATTATTATTACGTAATCATTTTTTACAATCTAAAACGCTAGTAACCATTTCACACTTTGATATTAAAACAAAATCAACGAAAATAGAATTACACCTTGGACTGCTAGCAAAATTTTGTAAAACCCTATTAACTTACTTACTTACTTACATATTTTAAAAGTAAATTAGTTAGTCAGTTAGTTAGTCACTTACTTACCATCAAGCCGTTTCCCCGTGGGGGTAGGCAAGAGGATAGAGCGCCACTCTATTCTGTCCCGACATACAACTCTTGCCTCATTCACATTCATACATCTTCGCATGCACGTTCGCCGGTTGTTGAGGCTTCTAACGGGACCATCTTCCAGTATCTGGTTGATCTGGTCACACGTCTTCCGCGGTCGCCCTCTCTTTCTGCCGCCATCAATACTTGCATTATATATCTTTCTTACCATTCTTTCCTCATTCATTCGCTCGACATGCCCAAACCATCTGAGCGACCCTTTTTTAATTCTATTAATTATGCTAAGATCAGCTTTACACTCATTCCTAATATCTGCGTTCTTTACTGTATCATAAATTGATTTGCCACACATACGTCTGAAGGATCTCATCTCCACTGCATTCAATCTACTTTCGTTCCTCTTCTGCCAGCTCCAGACTTCGGTTCCATACATTAGTTTTGCCTCGGTAGACATATTTCTATTAGAAACTATTGCGTTCAAAGCACCGTTAACCCTATTCCCCGCATTCACTCTCCTTTCGATATCTTTCTCAACATTCCCTCTTCTATCAAACATACTTCCCAAGTACACAAACTCATCTACCTGTTCCAAACATTCATTACCTACTAGAATTTCACACATTGTCTTACTTTCCTCTTTCTTGAATACCATCACTCTTGACTTGTTTACGTTCATAATAAGGTCACTTTCCTTGCATACATCATACATCCTGCTTACTAGACTCTGTAAGTCCCATTAATTTGAACACCGATAATTCGAAAAACTCGAATATTCTTAATTTTTAATAATTTTTAGATCCTTAAGCCATGTATTCACTAGGGGACAAATCGCGAAACATTCCGCTCGGCATGTCGCATCAACATCTACGCTCATGTTTCGGGGACAATGACGCGGTCATTCGACGTGTACACACCGGGACTCGCATATCTTGTCGCGGAAATGTCACCCGATGAGGTTATGGATGACAGCTGCGGTATCCATTTGGGCAAACGGGTCCAGCGCAATTCTAAAATGTTTTTGGGTTCGCAATTTCAAATACGAGGTTTTTACTGTAGTAAATTTGATATTTATTAAAAAAAGGTCCTTTTTTTGCAACTATATATTGTGTTTCCGACGTCGCGGAAATATCGGCCCTATGAGGTTATGATGATAGCCGCGTATCTGTTTCTGTTAATGAGTTTTCATCGAAAAGTAAAAGGATAATGCGAAATTATTTACTAGGCAAAGAGAAAGAAGGACGGACATTCTATGCGATCTTCGATCGATACAGCTCGATGAGTTCAAGAACGATTTCGTTTCCCCGCATTGTCATCTTGACAGATACAGCGCATGCGTATTCACTTGTAAACATAACACGTGGTACTGACGCTCCACGGAATGTTGCAGTGAGTACGCTCGGGTACCGTGCGCATGGCAACGTTGCCACAGCACGTAGAAATGCCGCGCTATGTTGTGCGCGAGGTTGCGGAACAGTGCACGACGTTGCAACGTCACGTAGGCTCTACGCCGCGCGTGCTGTTGAGGGACAATTTGTCCCCTAGTGAATACATGGCTTTACGCCATAAATCAATACATTTTAAGTCACTTAATTAAATTATTTTAAACAAATTATGGCACTGTTTTATAATAAAAATGTATTAATCGCTTGCACTGCCACAGCCTTATTCGAATGACCCCACACCTTTTTACCAATCTAATTTTGCACAGTACCCTTTAGGACCCTGCGCAGTGTACAAATATAAAAGAGCTCTGAAAAATGATACAACAATATCGGTAATAAGGTATGGAATAACTAGCTGGGGTCTAACTAGCAAAACTAATATTAAAAAAATCCAAAATATTCAAAAATCGGCAATAAAATTAATAAATAAAGAAAGTGCTACTAAAGATATACAGGAACTCTTCAAGAAACAAGGCTCTATGCCAATTAATGCTATCTTGTGGTACAAACTAATTACACAATATCATGAAGATGGGACATATAAGCATAGATTGATTCATAAACATAGTACCAGATTTACGGTCAAAGAAGGACTACGAATACCGAAGGTCATAAATAAATATGGACAAAGAACATTAAAATATGTCATACCAAAAATATTAAATAAAATCCCTTGTCGTGTCAAAATGGATATTAATAAAAAAGGGCAAAATACAGAATTAATGAATATGTTACTAAATAAAAGAGACTTATTTTGATTTTGGTAATTTTTGTATTGTTTCTCGTATTGTTGTATTGTATTGTTGATTTGTATTTGAGTTTATAAGATCTATTGTAATTAATTAATATGAATGTATTTCTGGTAACTACAATTTATTTATATATATATATATATTGATGTACCTACAGACAAATATCAATGTGATGTTTTGTGGGTTTGAGATGTAAAAAAAAAAATTTAATAAATTTAAAGTTCAAAAAAAAAAAGAAATTACCAGTCCATCAGCTCCGATTCTCCCCCTGCCCGTGACCCTGAACATGATGTCCGTCTCCCACCACTGGAAGCTGATGGGCTTTTTGGTCCACACAGCTCCCTTCTGGCTCTTCATGGACGGGGCCAGACGCACGCTCTCCGAAGACGCGATCGCATCTGTAATCGGAAACGTATCGTTAAATCCAGAAATTAATTTATGCAGGGTGTTTCGTAGAGTGCCACCACGATAACTAGGCGTGCAAGGGAGGTCGCCCCTGTCGCGAAACAGAAGTTGTCAGGTTGTAAATTTATTACACAATACATAATGTACAGAATGTCCGGTGACCAGTGTCAGAGCATTCAATATAAATTTGGTCGGATAACAGCGCGCTCCGCGGCGGCCGCTTTATATGTCAAACTGTCAGACGGTAATATCGGTCCATTGTTTGCTTTTTCAGCTTCGCAAAACTTTAATACTTCATTGGCAATTGTTCTTGCACCACCCCGGACTGTTTTGGACATAATAATTCAGTGTATATTGGTAATCAAGATGTTACAGCTCCCGGCAAATACAAAATTGTACTGAATTACAGGGCGAGGGGTTGCCGCCGGGTGCGGGCGGGGCGGGTTGTAGTTCCAATCCTGCCGCACGCCAAGTTATGTTGGGCAGGCTCTAGCTGGTAGCTAAAACTTCGGCAAAGTATTCTTCGTTCAATTTTAAATCGAAAATATTCTTTACATACTGTTTTTTTTTTTACCAACTTCCAGTAGCAAGCGCAGAAAGATGTCCACCCTTTAAAAATGGATTAGTGCAGGTATAAATTAATTCCTTGTATTCATTATTTTTTTCTACTTGCGTAGGGTCTCCCTCAGACATTGAGATTAGTTTAATCATAACTTTCAACGTGTTAGCATCTTGTATTTTTGTTATTTGTGAAGGATGGCAAAATTTAAGCAACTGAGTTTATTACAAAAGAATTCAATATTAACTTTAGCATCGCAAAAAGTGAGTTCCAGAACTATAGCACGACAGATTAGTTGCAGTAAGACTTTAGTAATTAAAAAAATTCAAGATTCCGCATGTCTGCGGCGAAAAAAGTTACTGGAAACAAAAAAAAAAGACATCTTCCGCCGAATATCTGATATTGAAGCGATTCTGTTTACAGAATGGTGCAAGAACAATTGCCAATGAAGTATTAAAGTTTTGCGAATCTGAAAAAGCAAATAATGGACCGATATTACCGTTTAACAGTTTGACAGATAGAGCGGCCGCCGCGGAGCGTGCTGTTACCCGACCAAATTTCTATTGAAGGCTCTGACATTGGTCACCGGACATTCAGTAATTATGTATTGTGTAATAAATTTACACCCTGGCAACTTCTGTTACGCGACAGTGACGCCCTCCTTCGCACGCCAAGTTATAGTGGTACGTCTATATACGCCGAGTACTACGGGACGGCGGCTTCCATGCGAGACCAGCAAAAAAGCCACTTATGACTAAAAAAATGCGTGCCCATCGCTTAGAATGGGCCAAAAAATATAAAAATTGGGGTGAGATCGAACGGCGACTTGTTATTTTTTCTGGTGAGAGCAAAATCAACCAAAAATAAAAAGTCTTCTAAAATTTTTTTATGAACCAAAGTTTACAAAAAAATTTTAGAAGACTTTTTATTCCCATCGATAGAAATGCATTGTTCCCATATTACCGAGTGCATTTTCCAAGATGACTGCGCGTGCCATCGAGAGAAAACTGTAAGTATTTTACGAAAACAATAATGACATAGAAACCACAAAACAAATCAACAAAGACATAGACATATTAACTGAATGGACAAAAAGAAATATACTAACCTTAAACGCTCAAAAATGTAACTACATTAACTTTGAGGCCAAACGGAAAATGCATAAAATGGACATAAAAATACATAACGAAACACTTACTGAACTAGAAAATACCAAATACTTAGGACTCAACATAGACAGACATCTCAAATGGACCTTTCAAATAGACAAAGTAACTGACTCACTGACAAAATTGACCAGCCTATTCCACAAAATACACGAAATCACACCAAAGACCGTAAAAATTCTGATGTACCAGGCATACGTCAAGAGTAGAATAGAATACTTGATACCCTTCTGGGGAACCGGAAACAAAACTAACCTAAACAGACTCCAACGACAGCAAAACAAGATATTAAAAATGGTCTATGATCTGAAATACCGGACACCAACTGAAACTGTATACCGTATAACACAACAATTAAACATCGAAAGCATTACAAAAATCGAAACACTTAAAATCATTCACAAACTAGCAATTGGCGAATACAAGACGAAGACATAAAATTAGACAAAATACACGAAAAACACCAACACAACACTAGAATGGCTCAAAACTATCACATAACACACGCCAAAACAAAAACAGGACAATCCCGACTAATTTGCAACGGACTAAAACTGTACAATGACTTGCCACAGCAGACCAAACAACTGACCACTGACAAATTCAAAAGAGATGTGACAAAAATATTAAAACTCGGCCAAATATAAAAAAATTCCTTTGTATCTAAATTATATTATTATATTTTCTTATATTTGAATCATGTAAATGTTACCCATAAACCTTTTAGGTTTCCACTACTTTTTAAATAAAAAAATATATATATCTTAATCAACATATTTAATAATTTTCACATAAAAGTTGGTGAAAAATCGAAAAATTTTTGGCACAACAAACCTCTCTTAATTAATGAGCGTGGGGCCACGTTGGACCTGTGCGACAGAGAATGACAGGGGCCAGAGTGCCACATCGGATATATGAGACAGGCACAAAATTAATTATTTCTCAACGACCGCGTATCGAATTTGAAAAACGTGATTTTTTCCCAGTAGAGAAATCCCGTGGTGGCCTGTCGTTCCATTTTCAACTCAAAAACATCACCGATTATATTTTAAATCAACAATCAAAACAGAAGTTTTTCTGCTGTCAAAATCGTATAGGATAGTTGTAGATGTCGCCCGGCACGCGTGTTGTGCAAACGAAATCCAAATATTCCATCATTCAAGGTCACGCACAATGTGCGCGGTAAATACAATTTATTTTTTTCGATTTTCGATTTATTTGTACACGTATACACAAATATATACAATATGTTTTGCGATATTTGTCAATTTTTATTGGTTTATGATTCAATTGAATACTAACAGGTATTTATTAACAAAAATACAAGTAATTATGTTGCGTTTATTTGAAATATGTGTGTGTGTGAAAGTGTATCATATTTATGTTTCATGCGTGCAATGTTCCGTTGTGTGCCGTGCGGTGTAACAAAATATACCACACAGAAGAAGATTATTAGGTAGGCATCAAATAAAAATAGTAGTGTTGTCTCTAATAAACAATCAAAAATAAATTATTATTTTTCGTATAATGTTGCGCTGGCAACATTATCGGAATTGAAAAAAAAAATTTTTTTTTACTTAAACGATAAAAAAAATCATTGCATTATGACAATTATGATAAAATAATATGAATGTGTCCTTTTTTTAAATATACGCATGTTTTCATGGTTTTTTCGTAAAAAGAAAAATCACAAAAAATTCAGAAAATCTCTGGCGTTGGTGATTTATGTTTTTCTATGTTTTTTTGGCCCTCAACAACTTAATTACATACCTTATTTTTACAAAATTTAACTTAAAAATAATTGCAGTATTTGCCTTTATAAATACTATACTACTAAATAGTAATATGGCCTATCAATAAGCACACCGTCCCAAAAAATACTTCTACTATGTGTGACGTGTATCTTTGGAATCTAGCCTAGCTAATTAATATGTTTATTATTATTCATTTACAAACATGAAAACCAATGTCTAATTTTTTATTGATCACAGAATTAAATAAACAAGATAATGGATTTTCCAGTCACATTGATCCAATAATACTACAAAGCAACATTTTCCTCGTTGGAATGTTGCGTAAGTATGTTTGTCAATTGACAATGAGTTCACTGAGTACAATTCATTGTCAATAAGTGACGTACAGTTCTCATGGAATGTTCTGAATGAATTTTATCTTCATAAAAAAAGACAAGATGGAATTAACAGGAAAAGCCAGTGGTCACAAATTGGATCTAGAAGGGTGAAGGAATCTGAAAAGTGGATTATCAACAAAATGGATGTAATTTTATATTTTCGTATATTCTTTAATAAGGCTATTTATTTGAGTAATTCCCCTTTTGTCGAAGACGACATTTGGAATGATTTTTTGTCCGGTTTGCGCGACAAATGAGGTTACTTGACAAATAGAACTCGTTTATTCATTCAAAAACTTGAGATACAACCAATTATAAGCTATGAAAACTCATAAACGCAGTTAAAATAGGTCGCATACGCATACGTGTCTAGGGAGCGCAGATCTGCGCTCCGGCACATACATGGTACAAAAGTTTTCGCGCAGATCTGTGCTCCGGCACCCGTCTGGTTAATATGCAACGAAATGCAAACGCATCGTTTTCACACCATGAACTTAGCCGTCAAAGAGAGTAAATGCGTATATTTCATATATTGTTTATGGTTGTTGTATAACTGTCAAAAATTTATTCACTTGAAATTAGTGTTCCAGTAACATATATATGATAATATTACATTGTCGACCCATCTTAAAGTGAGTACCAATCAGAAAGATGCTCCGCCGAAAAACTGACAAATGATTGGTTATTGAAATAAAAATTGGAACTGTTTTGAAGAATTATGATTATAGCTATGTAATCGAAATGGCAAAACATCGGCTTCTCGTTTCTACAGGTATCTGTATTTTTTATTTACACTTCAAAAGGACAAGAGACCCGATTGTAGAAGCGAAACACATCACAAAACACCCAGGCTTGAGAAAATCATAGATTAATTGTGATCTCACGGGGAATCGAACCCGGAACCCTCCGTTTGCGAGGCCAGTGTCATACTCACTGAGCTACTTCATGTCACTGTCGATGTTTGACCTCGTTCAACCACTTTTGACTGAATTACATCAATTTGATAATGTCTTCTAAAACCATTCATTATTATGCAATTCGAATCATCGGCAGTCTCTAGTTTATATTTTTACTTTTGCATGGTTTGGCGCGTAAACACGCTCTTGGCATTTAAAGGGTTTATTGTTTTAATACATGGTTCTTAAGCCAGTGAAGTATAACTTTCAATATGCGTATATAATTTTAAATTTAATATTATTTATACTGCATACTGTTATTATCTTTGTTTATTATTAGTTTATTTTACTGTTGTCTCACATAATTGCATTATGATTATCGCATATTAGTTCGTTTTTTTTTCTGATATATAGGTACATAGTATGTAAGTACTAGGGATGGGCGTTGAATGGACGGACTAGTTGAAATCAACCGTTGACGTTGCGTCGACGGTTTACGTTTATCGCATGGACTAGTTGAATTCTTAGACGGTGGACGGCGGACACCGTGGAGGGTGGACGATTCGAGATTCATTGTAGTGCAAAGCAACGAGCGAGAGCAAGACAAAACGTCTCCGTTTATTTCTCTCTCATCTCTCACTGTCGACTTGTAGACGCCATAGACGTCATAGACGGTTCGACGGGTAATTTCATTTCAACTTCAAAGTACACGACCAAAGAGTGCAGATCTGTGTACATGAACTATGACAGGGACTTGAAATTTGAATGCATGCGTAGGGTGAGATAGGCTTAATAAGCTATTATCTATTATTTTTTACTTGATTTGTGCGATGTGCACGTGCAACGTTTTGGTGAATTCCCAATTTTGCGCTGTATAAAATAAAACAATTCTGTTTAATTATTTTATTTTTTATTAAACTAATATTTTACTGCTTACACCTGATATTGTTGTGTATACCTACTTCTTTCTTTATTATATATAGAAAGAAGTATATAAAACAAATTGTAAAAGCCTATAATGTGCGTAAACAAATAAATAATAAAATATTTCTTTTTACATATAAGCACAAGTAGCGGTTTTACTTTCCCCGAAACTGTATTCCTTCGAACTTCTTTAAATTTTAAAAATTAACGTAATAAAAATAGCCAACGGTTGAGCCGTCGAGCAGCGTCGCGTCGAACCGTAGACAGTTGACCATCGTCCCGATGTTTAGATAGAACTTCCGCGACGTCCGCGTAACGAAGTTGACGCGTCAACTAGTTGACGAATTCAACTAGTTGATCGTCTCGTCGATGGACGGACGTGGACGGTCTCGTTTCGTCGACGGTAAATACGTTGACGACCCATCACTAGCAAGTACTACTTACTAATTAATATATTTTAAAAAATATAATGATACTCCTCTCCTACTCACAAGTTATATTACTCATGTAGAAGAGAAATACCATTGTAAAAACTATCACTATCTTTATTAAAAAAAATGTATTTATCAATTAAATAAAAATTACGCATCGTTAACTTAAAAATCATAATTTCATATCAAATAATTCATATTTGGTTAATCCAATATCCAATTCATCCCACCCAAAATATTCAAGAGTACTTTACAAAGAAAGTAGGATAGAAAACACATTACATTTATATTTGCGCAAAAAATAAACATAATTTTTAATGAACATTGGCAGTTCCGAGTCATTTTACGAACAATTAACTTCTAATTTCAAAATCAGCGGAACGAAATGGACGTCAGTCTGGAACGAAATGTGCGGCATTTTTCCCAACATCTGTTTAGAAAAGCGAAAAATGATTTTCACCCGTGCATTCGTGGATGTTTTTTCATCGGACATGATTTATTAGCTCTGTCCCGCTCTAACCAGTGCGTTATGAAAATGGACGAACGTGTCATCCGCATTAAAAATTCGACTGACGTGTACACATTGTCAAACTTGAAAGCCGAAATTACTATCGCTATTGACATACTTAAAAGTGAGCAGCGTATCGCAAAATAAAAAGAATCCGCGCGGGATCAAATCGAACACGCTTTGAATGAAATATCTGTCTCAGTTTAATTTACAATCATTTGAAATTACGCCAAAAACAACACTTACTTCCACCGTACTCCCAAAACGGTATAGATCCATCCCTTTGCGCCAAGTACGGAGGTTTGAAGGAATATTTGTATTCAAATCTTTTAATCGGGGGCTGAGTACTGGCATTTATGGCGCTGGTGACGATCAAAACTAGTAATAATTTGCTAAACATTTCCAAAAACACTTGCCGTAAGCGAACCATGTTTGACTTTTAAAAATCCGAACGATCTGAACTATCGCGTGAATACAGGAAATGTTGTCTGCCAACACTGCAGACGTTATTAATTCCAGCTGTTGAGCCGATTTATTTGCGGCCAGCAAACAGCCGCAGTTGTGTAAACACGTACCAGGTTATTTAAGATAAATCAGTACACAAATTCACATCCGCAAAGATTGTGAAATTATTTCCCTTTTTATCAGGATAGTAATACAGCATAACAATTAAGTCTTAAACGTTACTATACGAGCGGTCTTAAAGAAAAGGCAGCAATATCAAAAATGTTTTGAATGCAGTCACCAAGGATTTTAATTTAGATTGTACTGAATTTGAGATTTTATAGGAAATGTAGCTCTACCTCTTACAAAATCATGTTTCCAAATCACTATTTACCTGTTACAGGCTAGCGTCATGTATACACGACGGAGGACGTAATGAATGCACGGCTTGGGCAAAGGTCCTCGTAGTGCAAAAGCAAAGCAGCAACACCCACATCAATCAATCAACCCCCAAGAATGTGTCACGTGACAAAATGGCCGCTTCATCATAACAAAAACAGTAATATTAAATTATGTAAATAGCAAAAGCAGCAATTTTTTTTTTTCAAATTTAAATATTTATTTACGGGCCCCCGACCCTACTAGGCCAAGGGGACGAGGATGATATTTATTTATAAACATGTATAAAAAAATGAGGTGGCAATTGTTTTTAAAGACTTATTTCCAATAAGATGTAGGTTTCATAGATTCCAGAGAAATTTCCTTGAGTCGTGACAGATTTTATATATTTAACCCTCATTTAACATTGCATGCTATGTCAATTTTTAAGTTTGACATGGGCCTTCACACCACAAAGTCAAGACTCACAAAGCAAGTATTTAAGTATTTAACTTCTATCGAGCGTACACACATAGGTGGACCCATTTTTTTTTATTCTTATACGAGGGGAACATACAATTCTGGTTGGACTATGCTATATGTATACTCACTAGAAGAATCTGCACTAGACATTGATTTAGTTACACCAATTCCACAGTCAAATTGTTATTATTAGTGTTTTAAGGATAACTTTTATAACAGTTTTCTGAGTTGCAATAACTGAATCGAGTGCACTCAGTTTTGTCCCTCCCCATGCAAATATACCATGTTCTACGACCTATTGACAAATTGCATATTTTATATTTTAGAAGTGGTGTAAGTACACCATTTGTAAATGCATCGTGTAATGTTCTTATCTCATTTATTATTATCATTCAGATTTCATAATATTAAATTTCTCTTTTTTTTCCAAAGTTTATAGGTTGTCTCATAGCTAGTACAAAAAACTTCGGAGGAGACTTCTTCATTCAATTTTAAAGAGAAAATATTCTTTACGCTTTGTGTGAAATGTCGACAGTTACAGAGATAAGCCACATCATAGTGTGCATTTTTTTCAATATTTCTGACTTATCTTCTGTCGCTTATCTCCGTAACTGTCGACATTTCACCTAAAGTGTAATCAAGCATAACTTTTGTTGTCTGTCTGTCGGAGATGGGGCTCGAACCCCGGGCCAGCAACCCCGAACCGGCCGCTCAACGCATATTGTTACCACCGCCTTTCCGTGGACTGCCGAAAAGATGCTACAAATATATAGCCAAGTCGTGAACCAATGTTCCGTCATTTTTGACAGGTTGCAGCTAGTATTTTCTATTAAAAATTGAATGAAAAAGACTCCCCGAAGTTGTCGCTCCTGGCTACTGACTGCATGCACCTAATAATCGCGGTAAAAGAAAACACCCATAAGCAACCAGGGTTCGTAACGGTTGCGGTTTGAGGTTAAAAAAACTAACCAATAAAAACCAAGTTTTTATTATACTCCCTTTCCTATTTAATCAGGTTTCGCGTCTACAGCACGCGTCGGAGTCATTACTCAATTGTATGAAAAAACCATTAAAAATTTGAAATAGCCAAAATTATACTATAATTATTAATTTTTTTTAACGAAAATTTGTTAGCTCATTTTTATCGTCGCCACGTGTCGGTCTGCAAAGTTTCAGCTCGATTGGATCACGGAAAAAGAGTTAAAAATCGATCCAAAGTTTTTGGGTCAAGCAAGCAGACGCTACGAGTTAAAAGAAAGGAAGTAAAAAGAATAAAAAACTAACCCATAAAAACCAAGTTTTTATTATACTCCCTTTTTCATTTACTAGTGGAAACAGGTTTGGTGCTTAACCTTTGCGTTGGGCTCGAGTCGGGCGACACTACGAAAGGGATAAATCCAAAATTATTATTTTATCAGTTTTCGTGTCTACCAGATGTGTCGGAATCTTTTCATACAACTTACTCAGTTGTATGAAAAAACCATAAAAAATTTGAAAATCCAAAATTACACTATAATTATTAATTTTTTTTAACAAAAATTTTATAGATCTTTTTGACGTCGCCATGAGTCTGCTTGCAAAGTTTCAGCTCGATTGGATCACGGGAAAAGGGTTAAAAATCGATTAAAAGTTTTTGCGTCAATCAATCAAACAAACAGACAGACGCCACGAGATAGTATAAAGGGAGTAAAAATAAAAGCAATTCACATTTTATAATGTATATTTCATAGTTTTTCATACAAATCGCTAGATACAACGAAAAATAGATTTGATTCAAGTATTTATTGCTTCTGTATATATACAAGCTCCATAAATATTTAAACCTTTGTGACTTAGATTATCCACTTCGTCACAAGTGGCGCGACACTACGCATTACAAAAAATGTACAAGAGTATCGTAAAAATATCGTGTAGGCTATCTCACATCACTATAACATCAAAATTAGTGCCAAGTACTTCAATACATCCGACTAAATGATAAATTTAGTGCTCAAAGTAATTAGTTCTATGGTACAAATGTTTCACTGAAGAAAATAAACCACGGCGTGATTGCAACTTCAGCATTATGTTATTTTGGCCAATAAATATACATAATGGCGGGATAACGTGGTCCCATTTACAAGAATGTTTTAATTAACACCTCCTTATTTAGCAATCTACAAAATTATGGACCAATACAACTACAATCTCTCTTTGACAAGCATTTTCAATAAACAGCATTTGCAATAATAACCATTAGCGGGCCATAGCAACGGATTAAACTACAGAATTTCCTTTCGGTGAGCTTATTGTAGGGCCGTGCAGTGAGAACAACAAGCATGACTTTTATGTAAACACGTATTCGGGAAAAAAATCAAAATTAAATATTTATCAAGCAGAATATTATGAAATAGTAAAATCCGAATAATATGCTAATTATTGTGATGGGAATATTACGAGATATGTCTCTTATTTCGGTTTCTTTTCAAAATATATGCTTAGAAAAAAGTCATGCTTCTTGTTCTCACTGCACGCCCCTGGCTTTTTGGTATATACATCTTCTGTGTGTAGATTTCTGAGATATTCTGCCATGTATATCTGACCTCTCTGGACATTTCGGACCCCCGGACTGTGATGTGTCAAATGTGGCGGAATGACCCAGGAAACAACACACTGAAGAAAAAACCTGAGAACATTATTACTGATCTGATGAATCCGACCCATTCTGAATATAAAAATATTATTATTTCGGTGAATGATACCCCAACACTCAAAATAAAGAAACATGAAGACATCTGTCAAATATCAATTAAAATATTTGACATATTTCAATCAAATATTGGCCATATTTGACGGAAGAAACCCGCGGCCGAAGGTGACCGATTATCGCGCAGTCAGCGCTCCGGCACACGCCGACCCCAGGACGTTTCTTTGTTCTCGGGGAGTATACGAAGCGGACCAAAAACGAATCATCGTCGCATCCTCTCGCAATACTCTGAAGACGCTGGAGGCTATCTCCATCTACATATCGACATCCTCATAGTTATTGTTATACTCGCGTTGTAATATTTCTAATTCATTGTAATTCTGTAAACCATTTTATACACTTCATTTATACAAAATAATTTCCGTAAAACATCCAGTGTTTTACCCATATTCTGATTTGGAGATTCCCGTTTACGAACGAGTGGTGACCATTATAATAAAGCAGTCTCCGACAACCTTTACCAATCCCCCACATATGTTTATGATAAAGTTAAATTAGGTACAATCACTTAAATAAAACTGTAAAATTGTTCGATCTGTCATTCATATCAAATTGACTTGTCTATAATTATGTCTTATATGTGTCATCCTTTAATTGTGGGAGGCATTTAACTATTTTTTCTGTATTTTGTCCAACCAAGCAATCATGCCTCCCTGTTGGATGACCAAATAAAATAAAATAAATTAAAAAAACTACACGCAAAAATAAACAGGTCAGTTTTTGAGTTTTGGGGTAGCTTTCACCATAATAAGTTGAAAAATTTGTGGTAATTAATATAATAATCTATCTGTTATTTTGGAAAAACATTTTTTTAAATTGTTTCGTTGTGTCACTAATATTTTATTATTTACTAAGCATCAATAAACAGTTGGCAAGCGTGTTTAGGAATAATCGCTATTTATAAAAAATCTTATTCGTGATACACCTTCTTTACAAGCAAACATTGTATGTATTTCGTATCTAAATCAGTATATTATACCTCACCAATGTACAATACATTTTAAAACTATAATAATTATTGACATTCACATTTACAAGATTACGCAAAATCACTACAGAATACAAAATATTCACAACTAACGTGTTACATATTTGTAACCATTTAATACTTTTACATACACTTCCGGCCTCTTAATTGTCAAGGATTACTTTGACACACGTAAATCACTTTTGTATATCTATTTTAAGTCGCGCATGCTGACAGCGGCAGATTTATGGTGTAGGGGCCTGCTTCCGAAACATAGTACCACCACACTGGGAACTAAGCATAGGAACACGGCTTCAACTTGGAACAACGAGATATCATCCGATTTTAGAAGCCTAAAATTTAGTTAGAAATTGGGCAATTTTCTACAAAGAGATCATTAATTATTTTTACATTCTTTCATTGACACTTATTAAGGTACATATTAAACCATTATTTTAAAAAAAGCAAAATGGCCGTGTCATTTTCATTCCCGCGGAGATCCTTCGTCGTCTCCCAGATGCAACATTCCCCGGTGAACATTTGTCCGAGACAGAATAGAAGTTCACATACTTATGTACAAATTAAACATCTTTGAAGTAGCATAGCCCCCCTCCCCCCCACGTGTTAACCCAATCAGGTTTTTGGTGGACAAATGAACGATTAAAAATACACGGTTGAAATGAACAGTTCATTTGAATGATCGACAGTTCAGTCAAGTGAACGTACCTTCACATCACTAGTAAATATTAGATGACATCTTATTAATGTTCCAAAGCAAAACAGATACATACAGAGGTTACATATTAGATGAAACTATTGACAAGCACGGAGTCTAGAGCTCCTAAGGTAAAACAAATCTGCCATATCCTAGGCCCTATTTTTTTCTCTATTGCACACTGTGCTCAGTGATTCAGCGGGCCTGCTGGCGAGAGAAGCCCTACGCAATTGTGTCTTGCGTGACCCTATAAATCCGCCGCTGCACGCTGATGCGATATCGCTTAGTTTGGTGATGACTAGAGTTGTTTAAAGCAGTCCATACGACAATCCCCTCACCCGCAAAATATCACAATCAAAATTGGTAATAATTATTAGAAAATTTGTTTAAAACGACAATGGAAACAGAAAATGACCTTTAATTACGACAAATTATAGAAGCCTCAGAGAGGAAGCTATTTATGTGGGAATGTGTGGAAGTCTTTATAAGGTGGCCACAGGGCTTTCGACCTATATTAGCTGACTTAAGTGATCACTTTACGCAATGCAATGTTCACCAATTTCACCATAAGAATATACACACATTATACATTTTTTTAAAGTTTTACATATGTTATTTATGTATTCTTTCAAATAATTGAAGGGACAATTCTAGACTAAACTAGAATGGTGGCCATCTATCATCGAAGATTATTAATTCCCATGACATGTATACATAGACGTCGCCGCTTTTTTTTTATGATTATGGAATATTAAGCAATATTCTTTTTATTCTTATGATATTCTTCTATAGTATTCTATTATAGGTATGATATTCTTCTGAATTATATATAACATATGCACCAGAATACGTCTGAAAATTAATTATTCAATTTTTTAACTCCTTATAAAGATCAGTATATATTTTAACAATTTTTTTATATGGATGTTCTAAGAATCTGATAATGTGTGAATGTTTTTAAGGTGGAATTGGTGAATATTGCATTGTGTAAAGTGATCCCTTAGGCTAGCTCATACAGGTCATAAGCCCTGTGGCCACTCTATAAAGACATCTACACAAGTATCCCATATATAGCTAATATAGTGGGTAGGTTCTAGGTGTATATTATTTTAATTTAAAATTTTAGGTAGGTATTGAAGTCGTAAACTAGTTCAATATGTTTTTTTTACATTTTGGGTGTTGAATAAAATATGTAGTCACCATAGTAATAAAATAATAAAAAATGACCCAAAATTAATTATTACCGCAATCTTGTCTGGAGCATCTCGCAAGTGACAAATCAACACGTTAACATTCGTCTCACCTCGACTGTGAAATAATTCATATGATAAATTCATCCCAATGTAACCATTCTCTCGTATCTGATTAACCTGATCGAGTCATGACTCTGTCGCCCTTGACACTTAAGAATCCTCGAGGTAACTAACACTTTTATTACTTATTTTATACATCATATGTTTTTGCGTGGTCCCAGCTTTAATCGTTCAAATAAAGAACTAATAAAAACATTCAAATTTACGTTTATTACGCTTACAAAAGGAATGTCACCGTGCGATCGTGCCGAACATTGCAGCACGAGCTGTAATTACATCTGTAAAGCGTAGCACATATATTATATGTATACATTTACAAAAGCTGGATTATAGAAAACGTCACATTTAAAATTAATAGTACACATTATTATTGTTTCGCCTTCAGTATCTTCGCATTAATTAATTACAACACCCATTATACAATATATATTTTCATATCATTCAAGCACATTGTGTAAAAAATATAATATTTAACACATAATGATAGAAATATACAAATTATTGCGACACATCCAGAGGTTATTATTTGAGAAGTGCGCATCCTTTACAAATATTTCCATACGCCAGGTACTACCTAAAATTCTATAGACAATTATTTCAACAGCTGTGCGGGATATAACTCAAGTTTCAACAATTCAAGTTTAAATAAACACATTTTAAATGAGACTATTCAAGTATGTACATACATATGTATAAATAAATGAGATCAAAGAATGAATTTCATGCTTAAATACATTAAAGAGAGACATTTCAAGATTAAATCAACAAGTTTGGAGAGAACCAATTCACATTTAAATAACAAGCTTAAAGAAGGAGACAATCGGCCCGATTCTGAAAATAACAATGTCTGGATCTTTAAGATCTTTATCCCAACACTTAATAGACTATAATAAAAATTAAAAATGTCCAGAGCGGATTTTGTAATTCTACGGCTCAAATACACATATTAAAAGATGATATAAGAAAGATTGTTTCTTACAATCGTATTAATTTCTTCATCCACAGCGTCCAGATGAAATATCATGGCTAAACTTGTCATGACCGCGTTCGGCGTTACCGCATATTCAAATCTTACCATCTTGACATTTTTTGACAGATAAGTCTGGATCTTTAAAATCTTTATCCCAACACCTAATAGACGATAATAAAAATTAAAAATCAACGAGACATAGCTTTATGTCGGTGTTTGTTTCTGTAAGTTTCTACATGAGATAGATATAGGGAGGGAGAAAGATGTAAATTGTTATCTGTCAAATGTCAAGATGGGAAGATTTGAATACGCGGTAACGCCGAACGCGGTCATGACAAGTTTAGCCATGATATTTCATCTGGACGCTGTGGATGAAGAAATTAATACGATTGTAAGAAACAATCTTTCTTATATCATCTTTTAATATGTGTATTTGAGCTGTAGAATTACAAAATCCGCTCTGGACATTTTTAATTTTTATTATCGTCTATTAAGTGTTGGGATAAAGATCTTAAAAATCCAGACATTGTTATTTTCAGAATACGGATGTACACCTGTTTAAAATGAGATAATTCAAGTACATATAAATAAATGAGATTAAAGAATGCCATTTCATGTTTAAATAAATGAGATTAAAAAGAGACATTTCAAGTTTACGTAAAGAAAGTTTCAACAAACACGTTTAAAGAGAGACACTTCAAGATTAAACAAGTTTAAAGAGATTATTCATGTTTAAACAAATAATTTTAAAGAGAGACAATTTAAGTCTAAATAAACTCGCTTAAAGAATGACAAGAATTTAAAGAGCAGGTTGCAGATATTCCAAATAAAATCTTGCGCATTATTTATGGCCCATTAAGTGATAACTTAATCGGGAAATGAAGGAGGCTAAGGAACTTGAAATTCCGGAAATGGTGTGCCGCCTCAGATATCCCGAGGATGGCGATAGCGAGGGGACAGCACCGGACAGGATGTATAGCGAGAGTCCACAAGCACAAAGCCTTCTTACACGAATCAACAGGATTAGACCGAGACGTAAATGAATGGTAATATCAAGACAAACCTGCAAGAGATAATCGAGTGTCCCGAAGACACTAGGAAATCATAGATAAATAAATTTTTTAAATAGTTCGTTGCAGGTTCTAAAGATTTAAGAATTTTAAAAATATAAACGAGGACCTTTTTTTAAATATCAACATAAAAAATGACTAGGCAGCACAAGAAAATAATACTACATAATAATAAACCTTCCTTATTGGCGTTACCTTACTATGTGTGACGAACAGCGGTGTATTCATGTGACTCCACTCAGATCAAACAACTAAGTACCAAAAATGGTAAAAAAAAAGAAATTCTCTTTTGGATATACAGTCATTATTAATTATAAGGCCGAAATATGTATACAGGTGTAACAGAGCTAGTCCACAATACTTAAAAGTAGAGTCCTGTCTAAATTGTGAGTCGAAAATGTCCTGATATCAATAGTTGTGCACTTCAAAGATTGTTTTATGTCAATAGTGTTTACCAAGAGTTAAGGTTGTTATTACGGCTGTTGGACATATTTAACTGTAAATGGTTACGGATATTTTATATGAACTGTGTGTTTTTCCGAGAAACGATTCTCGACGTTTCGTTGATTTCGTATTCAACGCCATCAGGAGGACGACCTTTACCCGCGGAGGTACAGTCCGCCCTATACCTGAAATTGCTGGGCAGACAAAACACCAAGGAAAGAGACGCATGGAGACATGGGTCAAAAACATGCGCACAGCCAGACTTCAAGAGAGTTCTCTGTTCCCAAAACATATAAAAATAGCCAACCCCCCATACGGGCATGTCAGTCTCTCAACTACCTTCTGCGTAGGCCAAAGGCCCTGTTCCGTTGAGTCTTTATCATTGTCTTTATTATCGTAATACTGAAACTTTTAATTGTTTTATCGAAAAAATAAATTCATTAAACCTTCCACGACTTCGGAGAATTTCCGTTTAACACGGGTGGTGACCATAATTTCCATTGATTACTACAAAACGTGGATGGAGCCCTTCGTTTCCCACATCTGAGAACTACAGACGAAAGAAGAGAACTCACGCTCCCCCACATCTATTAAATAAATAAATTTTTGAAAAAATTGACGTTAGAATATTTTCGACTCGTAAGGTAAGCAGGAATCTGCCTGTAAAGTATTGTGGACTGGCTCTGATACACCCTGCACAATGTGATTATCAAATATTAGGCCGAGATATATTTTGTATAATTTTCAGACGTGTCGACTATTCTTTTTAAACGTGTGTGAAAATATATTTATTTATAATATATTTATCTAATAAGTGCATTTATTTCGTTGATGGATATAATCTGTGGTGGAGCGGGCTCAGGATGACATCCGGCGATGCATCGTGTTGTGACACAGGACTGTACGACGCACTGACGCTCGTCATAATCGTTTCTTACCTCCATAGATCTATTATCCTATAAATTAAGCTCTTTTAATGTGCCCAAAGGCTCATATAGAGTGGGATCCAATGACCACCAGATTTACGTTATAGTATTAAACCTGAAATATTTTCTCCACATGTACACTACAGTAGGTAAGAAAGTTTGGATATTATGACATTTGAGTTCTGAGGATTTAGACAGATAAAACAGGTTAAAAAAATGTGTAAGTAAAACATTAAAATACGGGGTGCTTCATAGCTAGCAGCAAAAACTTTACAGGTGGTAATGAGTGGACAATGTTCAAGCAACCATAACTTAATATCAATATTTATGGAGATATGCAATAACAAAAGTTGAACTATCTTTACAGTAACTTATATCGATTATGAACAATTCATTCGCTTCAATACAACTCAAATAAAATAATAAAAACCTTGGAAAAAAAATATTTTTGCCATTTTATTCGACTTGTATTAAAACTAATGAATTTTTCATAATCAATATAAGTTGCTGTAATGATAGTTCAACTTTTCACAAAAAATAAATCAGAAATATTGAGAGAAAAATGCAAACTTTGATATTGCACATTGCATTATAGTATAGTTAAATAGTGGCCCGAATAAAATATATAAAATTCAGATTTACGACTATAATGTAAGTGATACGATTATTTATAGAGCTTCAAATGGTCTGGCGGAGGAAATGATCTGCAAAAAGCGTCGAGCAATGATTGAAATGAGTTTATAGTGTTGTCCCATTAAATCAGGTTTGTTATTTTCGTATTATCATTATCTGCCAAAATCCCCCCAACCCAAATGCCATAATATCCAAACTTTCTTACCTTCTATACAGGGTTATTTGGAAAACACTTCGCAGGACAGGAAAAAACCTCGCAGGACTATATTCCTGCCTTGATTATGAGTCGAAAATGTTGAAGCAACCATGACCTGATATCAATAGTTATGGAGATATGCGACATCATAGTTTGCATGTTTTTTTCAATATTTCTGACATATTTTTTGTAAACGTTGGACTATCATTACAGTGACTTATATCGATTACAAAAAATTAATTTGTCTCAGTACATGTCAAATAAATGATAAAAACCCCGCAGAAATTCCAATTGGAATCGGAAGGTTTTTATTATTTTATTTGGCTCATAGTAAACGGAATGAATTTTTCATATTCAACATAAATTACTGTAATGATTAGTCCAACGTTTTGTAAAAAATAAGTCAGTAATATTGAGAAAAAAAAATGCAAACTTTGATGTCGCATATCTCCATAACTATTGACATTGGTTCAATAGCGGGCGCGTGCAGTGGGAACAAGAAGCGTGACTTTTACTTAACCGTATATTTGAGAAAAAAAAATTGAAATTAAATATTTATCTGGAAGAATATTAAGAAATATTTAAATCCGAATAAAATGTTAATTATTGTGATTTGAATATTACGAGATGTATTGCCTGCCCAACATAACTTGGCGTGCGGCAGGATTGGAACTAAAACCCGCCCCGCCCGCACTTGGCGGTAACCCCTCGTCCTGTAATTCAGTACAATTTTGTGTTTGCTCGGGAGCTGTGACATCTTGATTACCAATATACACTGAATTATTATGTCCAAAACATCCTAAACAGTCCGGGATGGTGCAAGAACAATTGCCAATGAAGTATTAAAGTTTTGCGAAGCTGAAAAAGCTAATAATGGACTGATATTACCATCTGAGAGTTTGACAGATGCTCTATCTGACCGCAAGGCACAACTCACTGACAAAGGTAGTCAGTTAAAAAACGACATTTTTTGGGTACACCTAACATACGAGATATGGCTGTTTCTATTTAAGAAAGACAATCGAATTAGTATGTAGTAACCCCTCGCCCTGTAATTCAGTACAATTTTGTATTTGCTCGGGAGCTGTGACATCTTGATTACCAATATGCACTGAATTATTATATCCAAAACAACCAAAACAGTCCGGGGTGGTGCAAGAACAATTGCCAATGAAGTATTAAAGTTTTGCGAAGCTGAAAAAGCAAATAATGGACCGATACTGTTGACAGTTTGACGTATAGAGCTGCCGCCGCGGAGCGCGCCGTTACCTGACCAAATTTATATTGTAGGCTCTGACACTGGTCACCAGACATTCAGTCCATTATGTATTGTGTAATAAATTTACAACCTGGCAACTTCTGTTTAACGGCAGGGGCGACCTCCCTCGCACGTCAAGTTATCGTGGTGGCACTCTATCTCTTAATATTCAAAAAAAAATTTAAAAAATATAGTGTACATGTAGAAAAAATATATCAGGTTTGATACTAAAACGTGAGCCTGGCGGTCACGGGCTCTTAGTCTAATATAATAATTGCATAAAATAATTTTAGCACGGATAAAAGTGAATCTCTGTAAAGATAAATTTTGCTTGTTTGAGATCATCCGCTTCATTGGTATCCAAAGGAACTTCAACAGTAGAAATATAATATACAAACATGTCTATAAATATATTTAGACATTCTAAATTCTATAGTAAAGTTTTTCTATTGCAGTGTAATGTTTAAGGGGTTGGTTGTACCACCGTGAGAGTCAAATTTAAGTAGAAATTGGGTAATTTCTTACATGGATGATTCATTATTTTTATTGGCTCTTACGCCGGCCGCACACTGGATGCGTTTTCGTACGAATATGTACATAATTCGTATCCAAAGTGCGGCCTTAGGCCTGTTGGATCAGGGACCCCGGTCCAACAGGATAAGGGATAGAAGAAGAAGAAGACCTTGTTTAGTATGTGAGTTGTCACCCGCAGTCGCAAATTTTGTCATTCCCATGTCGCCATTGTTAATGAGATATCTATATTTTTTATTGAAGTTTTTAAAGAAATATCCTTTATCTATGTATATGACATTCTTCTGAATTATCAACATTATGTTAGAATACAACCGAAAATTATTTCAATTTTTTGACTCCCATTAACCACAAGTGTCTCATCACTGAAAACATTTGGATTGGGAAAATTGGACCTCCAGATTTCGCCACCCACGGCGGCCACGTGCCCGAAATCATATTCAAATATGAACGCCATAAAATTATCTGTCAGATAAAGCCAATTTCGTGGATATTAAAAACTTTTTTTTTTCAATTTCAATTTCAATTTCAATTCAATTCAATCAATGCCGGAGCAATACATCTGCGCGACAATTTTTGTACCCCTATGTGCCGGAGCGCAGATCTGCCGTCCCTAAACACGTATGCGAATTCGGCCTAGTTATTATTGGTTGTATCTCAAGTTTTTGAATGAATGAACGAATCCTATTTGTCGAGTAACCTCATTTGCAGCGCAAACCGGACAAAAAATCATTGCAAATGTCGTCTTCGAACTGCGCATTCTGTTAAAAAAAGTAGGTTCTTTTTAAAGAAAAAAGCGTTAAAATGTATTTTTATATTCTTTGATATATTTAGAACTAAAATATTGAAATACAATATCTTTAATGTTATTGCTTCCATGGTTTTATTCGACAGTAAATTTCGTTACTTATTTTCATAATTAATTAGTAAGTAATTATTGAAGTCTGTATATTAAGAAACGAGAAACTGCAACTTCTTAGCGATTATTGTTGATTTTTACATGAATATAACCATCACAAAAAAGTGTCTAAAAAACAGCAACTGTGCGGCAGATAGGATACATTCCACGTTACGTACGGCCGGCATCCGACCGGTTAAAGCTCTCCGCCTCTAACACTAAAAAAACAACGCTCTATTTTTCAAAAAATTTCCAATAAATAATAGTTTATTTTGTACCTGAGTAAGTGCCAAAAAATTAAAAATAAATTAATCATTTGCTTGTAGAAGAATCACCCAATTTCTACCTAAATGTCTAGCTCCCAGGTGGCGTAATCACAGGTGAAGTGTAAAATAGGAGATGGTAAAGGATTAATATCTATAAAAAAAAAATACGCTTTAGCGACGAGATTAAGACTCGTCTCTAATGTTGCGTAAAGGACAGTACACTGCGAGCTATGGTTTGTAATATTTTGTACGCACGGTAGAATGACGCAACCGATGTATAGCAAAGTTTACAACCGGCAAATCTCTGCAAAGTACCATTCTTAAATAAATATTCCATGTGACGAGAAATTAAAATCAAAATATGAGCTACGCAAACTACTCCACATCGTCGAGCGATTTATGATTTTTAAAAAAAAATTATTACTGCATATTGAAATTTATATACGAATTCACATTTTGTGAAAATTTTCGATTAGAGATCATAGTTTCTTGACAATAATCACTTGTAAAGACAGAAAATATCTATCTACTGAAAAAATATAGATTTCGACACGAAAATAAAGATGCCTCAATAAAAAAAGTTGTATATTTAGATTGAATATAATTCATAATTTAGATAATTGCTTTGGCATAGTTGATAAAGTAGTAGATGTAAAAATTCTAAAGCAGTAGAACGTACATAGATGAAATCAGATGACAATTAAGACATAAAGCAGTCTGACGCCAATAGAAAGCTCAAAAAAACAGATGTCAAACTAAAAAAATTAATATGTATAGATAGCAATAGCAGTATGTAGATGATCCTGGTTCATATCAATGGTAACTACATTTTTCCAATAGTTAAATTTTTCTGTGTGATTTTTATATTTTGCATTAAACTAAAAATATTTTTTTTAAAAACGATCCTAAATCATTTTAATAATACTAAAATAAGCGTAAGTTTAAAAGAGATTCTTATTTATTTATATTATCGGAGCTGTTGTATTTTTTTTAAATATAATTTTTTTTTATTTCTTACATCATTCTAACTAATATCAAGATAAAACATTCCTTACGGAATAATATCAGATTGGACAAATATATTACATTACTAGAATATATTTATATACATATATATACTAGAATATATTTATATACATATATATATATACATTTTAAAATTTAGAAAAAATATTACCCATCGGGTGGGCATCATGTGACGGAAATGTGCGGCGCTCTATCCTCTCCTGCCGACCATCATTCAGCTGTACGGTGATGGTATAAATTTCTCTAGTATTTTTCTTCTTACACAAGGTGTGTTGCAGTTAGTAGCATAAATTTTGGGGAAGTCTTCTTAATTCAATTTAGAATAGAAGATATTCTTTACACTTTGAGTGAAATGTCGACAGTTACGGAGATAAGCGACATCAAAGTCTGCATTTTTTATTTCAGATAGATTCTGATATTTCAGAATTAATTTCTGTTATTAAAAATGCATTTGCATCAGTACAAGTCAAATTAAGGGGGAATACCTACCTAGACATTTCGAAAAAATCAATTTTTAAATTTTTTCATTTTCTTAAAGATTTGTCTTAAGAATGTCTGGTGAAAATTTCAAGCAAAAATTCAAAAAAATAATGTTATAGTTGATAATAGTGGCATCTCTTTGTCTTTGTGAGGAGGGACTTATAGTATGGACTTGGAATCAATGGTTTTATGTACGTTGAAAGTTTTCGCGATTTATTCATCGCTCAATTTTCAAACGCGTTTTACTTGAAACCATGTTTTGAAAATCGGTGACCAAAATATCTTAACCACTGAACCGATCAACTTGAAATTTCCAGTGGATATTCTATATATAATTAATTATCTAGTCTTATTCGTAGGATTTTTTTAAGTGACATAGTTTTTTTTTATCGATATAGTAAATCCGAATTTTTCCCTAAAAAACGCTATTTTAAATTCAAACGCCTGCCATTTTGTCAAAAATCTATATTTTCAAAAACTCCTACGTCAAAAACTAAATTGTAGTGTCAATATTGATAATCTGTTTTTTTTTTATTCTGACAATTACAGATGAAATGGGAGTGGTCACGACCCAAGAATTTTCCGCCAATGTTGAATATTTTTTTATAAAATTTTATTTGCATAGTCTTAAAAGTATTTTCTTTCATGTAGAAATAATATCAATACCATAATTTATATAAGTTTTCTTAAAAAAATTCACAAAAATTGCCTTTTCTCATGCTTTGTATTAAAAAGCTTGCAGAAATTTGAAAAATATTTATTTTGTGAGGTTTTTGTCATTTTATTTGACTTGTATTAAAGCAAATTAATTTTTAATATAAATTTTAATATATAAATATATAAAGTTATGTAGTGATGGTCGGACGTTTTACAGAAAATAAGTCGGAAATATTGAAATAAAATTGAGCAAGTCTTACAGTAGTCGCAAATGATGTGTAACATGTTTCCTCATTAACGACTTGTCCAAACCACTTACAGCAGCATGAGCTTGAGTCGGTAACAAAGTCAGCAGTTGGACGGGTCGGTAAAGAAGTCTGTGGCTTCCCATAAACCGAGCGTAAGAATTTCAAAATAATTTATTTATCCATACCGCAGAGAAAATCTTAAAATTGTGTGGAAATCCTAAAAAAGTGGTTTCGAGCCAAAAAGATAGTGAATACACACCGCATACAACAACGTTACATTTAAAAAGTATATGAAAAATGAACAGCTGATTTTATTTATATTTTTCCCTAACATGCATTATTAAATCGCTTCATTTAGGATAAAATTCATTTTTGTCAGAATTAATAAAATATAGGTTATTTTTGTTGAACAGTTTTTTTCTGAACCAAAGTTATCCTGAGTATTAGAAATCTAGTTTCAATATAACCCCAATTCCGACGCTTAATGTCAAAAATGAATTTGCTGAAAAAAAATTAATAAATTTGAAATCGGAACATTTTTTCATTGTGCTGTGCGAACCGAGCGTAAAGATGTTACACATCAAAAAAATGCAAACTTTGATGTCACTTATCTCCCTACCTGGATCTTCTGCTCCTCACCAACCAATACTTAATACATTTTTTTTCAAATATAACTTATTAGTAGCATTATAAAGAACTCCTGAGATAAATCAATGAAATGTTGAAATGAAAAAAAAAAAGATATCACCAGATATTTAACGATACCATTTGTGGGGTATAAAAGCAAAGGCAGCAATATCCAAAAAAAATAAAAATAAAATGTTTTGAACGCTGTCACCGAGGATTACTAATTTAAAACATACTGAATTCTGGATTTTATGTATGTACTAGCTGTTCCTACCCGGCGTTAGGTAAACTTTAAAACGGATTTCAATATTTTTTTCTATTTTTTTCAGGATTCCTTTTTTTAATATTGTGGAGTAAATGTCTCAAAAATTATTAGGCCGAGTTTGTTCAAATTTTACACACATCTTGCTGGCAACGCTATCTACGATGTAGCAAAGGAATTCTTTGATAAGATGCGCCATTTGATTATTATGAATTTTCAACTTCAATTTTTATAGTAAAATAATTAAATTTATTTTCAAAATGCTCTCGTTTGCACAAAAAAAAATCAAAATTTCTACGTACTTACTTCTACATCATAGACATTGCATCATTTAGAAGAAAATAACTTACTCTTTCGTTTCTCTCAAACCCTCGCGACACGAATATCTCCACAAGCTGAGCGCGTGACGGAGACCTTTGCGGGACAGCACATAACTGTACCATTTTGAAAATAATTTGTTACCGAAAAATATTATCCAATGTATACCGTTAACAATGACAACAAAACGAATTTTATACGTGCAATAGTTACGTCGGAAAAAAATTGATTTGAATATATTTTTTGATGCCTCAATGTGGCGATTGACATAACATGAAACGGCAGAGAGAGTAGAACGCCACACACGTCCAAATAAATAATATCAAACAATACAACGGTAGTTCCCGGACGGTCCCGATTCAACAGAATATATATATATTTTTTTTTTAAATACTTACACTGATTCTGCCACGGACCATCAAACATAAAATAATATTTGTATCTGTATATATAATATTTTGACTTGATGAAAAATCGTTTTTATAAGCGACGCACCACAAAGTTGCCTTCAACATAAAAGAAGACGCTGTTGCGAAGGCGTTTGTCATTTTAAACAAAGACGAGCAGTACGGCTCTACTGAAAAGCGACTTACATGCTTTTCTGTATGTTAATATCATAAGATAGGCCTCTGCTAGGGCCACGATTTAAACTGACTACAAATATAGACCATAGAAGATCGGGTGACTCAATTACCTCTCCATCTCTTATAACTTACGGTTTAAAAAAAAATATGTATTGAAAGCAACGTGGATAAATTTTTTGAAATTTCAATTTCTGCCTTTACACATTGAGGAATACTTTTACGTTGAAGGTAACCTTGCTTGGCGATGATAGGCATTTTGAGCGTAGCGCAGAAATATCGAAGAAAAATAAACTAAAAGAATCACAGTCGATTATCGTGTTGACATCCAAACAAAACAGACGGAAATAAACTTAAACACGCGTCGGTGCCCGGTTTCTAGCGCTGTTTCGGTTGGACGAGGAATCTCACGTGCGCGCGGCTTCAAACTGCCGGACGCGCTCGGGGATGGAGGCCGGCTCCACCGGGACGAGGGCGGACAGCTCGTCTAGGCTGTGGATGTATGTGAGCTTGCGGGAAAATTTTGAGCTGAAAATAATACATATTAACCGATGATTGCGAGAATGGATTCGGTTATGCAGAGTAAATATTAGGTGTGCCCAAAAAAAGGGAATTTCTGAAACGAGGAAATTTTTTAAAAACAAATTTATTTAAACTTTCCTCTGGTGCCGTAAACTGAGTAAACATAGCCCCTAATTATGTGAATATCTCTGTATATATACTAAATACATCATCATCATCATCTTCTTTCCCTTGTCCTAGTAGGGTCGGGGGCCCAAAGACTCGACAAGGTGCTTCCATGATCCCCTGTCTTGCACTGCTTCTGCTCGAGTCAACCAGTCCAGACCCATTCTGTTTTCAAATACATTTACAACCGAATCTCTTGTAATATGTTACTTTACAACAACAAAAAAATCGCTCCATTGTAAATGCGCTTTTTTAATATAGTTTTAAGCGCGAAATAAGTTCAGAAGGAAGGATAAAAATACTCTTGATAAAAAATTCGCAAGGCACAACTCACTGACAAAGGTAGTCAGTTAAAAAATGACATTTTTTGGGTACACCTAACATACGAGATATGGCTGTTTCTATTTAAGAAAGACAATCGAATTAGTATGTAGTAACCCCTCGCCCTGTAATTCAGTACAATTTTGTATTTGCTCGGGAGCTGTGACATCTTGATTACCAATATGCACTGAATTATTATATCCAAAACAACCAAAACAGTCCGGGGTGGTGCAAGAACAATTGCCAATGAAGTATTAAAGTTTTGCGAAGCTGAAAAAGCAAATAATGGACCGATACTGTTGACAGCTTGACAGATAGAGCTGCTGCCGCGGAGCGCGCTGTTACCCGACCAAATTTATATTGAAGGCCCTGACACTGGTCACCGGACATTCAGTACATAATGTATTGTGTAATAAATTTACAACCTGGCAACTTCTGTTTCGCGATAGGGGCGCCCTCCCTCGCACGCCAAGTTATAGTGGTGACACTCTAAACACCAACACGGTGAATCAACACGACAAATATATATGCACGGCTTTCACATACTAATTCGATTGTCTTTCTTAAATGGAAAGAAATCTAATTTATGATGAAAAGATCACCTGATGAAGGGTCTGGTCATCCACATGATAGACTTGAGCCAGAACGTTGGATGAACAAGGTACAGATGCTTTAGGCTTTTGCGCAACCTGAAATAATAATAAAAAACATTAGCTTACAACGTAGAATACTACAGTTTTCAAATGATATTGAACCTTTATTTTTCATCCAAACAAATGAAGCCCGGAAGTAGTCCATCGGTGGACATGTGTAGGAAACATTCATGCCCATGTGTAAATTTTTTCCCGCCTCAGTGCTGGCAGTCAGCCTCTGAGTGAAGAACCACAGTTAGTACCCGTCAGATTTTCAATTCAATCACAAGAATGTGCCGTACATACAGTATATATTGTGCTAACCTTAACGTTGATGATGATATTCTTGCATCTACCCTATCATAATTCGAAGAGTCATCGTACACATCTAATTATTTATTAATATCTAAAGCAGTGGTTCCCAAATTTGAGAGGACCGCGAACCCACCAAAAAAAAAATTCAATTTTCGGGACTCTGATTTTCCCAATACATATTGTAACTATGCAAAAGACTGACAAAAGAAAAAAGAAAAACGTCCAGATATAATCAAAATTTTTCATGATGAAAAATATTAATATGTGATATTTTAATGGGAGGGATACATTTGTTGCCTATTTCTTGTCGTAACAGCATTAGTATCGACTTCAATTTTAGTCACTTTTAATCGCAGTGAATTCGATATGTCCAATTTATTTTTGTATTTAGTCTTATTAGAAACCATGGCAGAAAATCTCACTTCACATAAGTACGCGGCAGTGAAGGGGAGGAGGACTTCCACGGCTCCGTCAGAAAAGCAGGCATAAATATCAGCAACCAAAAGCCTGAATTTTGGTAATTGCTTGCGATTAAAAGTATTTTTCAGCGACGTATCTTCCGATAAATCAATAAGAAGAAATTCCGATAAATCAATAAGAGAAATTAAGGTGTTAAAAGAATTCAAACATAAAATAACAAGGTGGCTCTTTGGTGTGGGTAGGACGAAAAATGAGACCAATGTGTCATCCATATTAATTTGGTCAATACAGTCCATATTAATATAGTCACAAAATTGTTTTGCAATGAAATTAAAGCTGTCATGTATGACACATTGCTTTCATTTTGTAGTCTGCCTACATTTGGTAACCGCTTTGTTGGCTTCTGTTTGAATGATTTTACTCCCTATATACAATGTCTAAATGTATAATTCTTTAATGTATAGTCTTTTGTTTGTGTTTTATTTATTACAGACAATATATAAATCTTATTTCTAATATTATATATATATATATATATATATGTGTGTGTATGTATATGTATATATATGTAGATGTATATGAGTGTATATTTGTATGTATGTGTGTATGTATGTGTGTATACATGTGTATTATATATATTATATCTTGCTAATGTTCAAACTTAAAAAAAAAAAAAACTGCTTCAGAACCGACATTGTCTAGTGAAGCAACTACCTTCATATTTATATGTATAAATAAATTTAAAAGTAAAAAAAAAAAAAAAAAAAAGGCTTTTGTTGACATTTCTGTTGTTATGTTGTCTTGAAATGTATTACAAATCCAGTTTATCCTGTCAAACTTTTTCATCTCTTCTTCGAAGTAGGCATTGAAGTTATTTTTTAACTTTGTTAAATGAGTGAAAATTGCAGACACTACATTGATATCTGGTTGCAATTTGTTTTCTATAATAAACATGACATGACACGGAGGACACGTGTTGTGCGGTGTTGTGACTGCGACCCCCCTAATATCCGCGCACAACCCACCAGTGGGTTGCGACCCATAATTTGGGAAACACTGATCTAAAGCATTAACTTTGTGTTTAGACATTATAACAGAGTGTTAGATAAATTAGTATAAACCACTACCAGATTTTAGGACTACGGGTTTCGAGACGTACCCGTCTCTTCGTCAGGTCCAACACCACACTTCTATGTTCACAACACTATACACCACAAACATAGTACATACTGTCAACCTTTCACCAATATTTATCACATGTGTATTAATCTTGTCAGAGACTAGCCCCCTCGAAATTAAGTGAAAGTAACACTTTATAAAACCGGTTTATTTCTTTACACTCTCTTTAATTGTTTTTATACAATATTTGTCATTTAATATTAAATAAATACATTTTTAATAATCAATAAATACATATATCTTATTCAAAAATGACTGGAGTGGCATTTTGGGGGCTGGAACGGATTAATGGCATTTCAATTAATTTCAATGGGGAAAATTGCTTTGAGATACGAGCAAATTGACGTACGACCAAGGTTACGGAACGAATTAAGCTCGCAATGTCGAGGTACCACTTTATTACTAACCTTCTGTCGATGAGCTGATAGCATTTCTTGAGCCAGTGAAACGTGGGCATGCTGCGCTTGGAAGCGCTGCCGTGCAAGTAGATGAGGATGTAGTCGTCTGTCACCAACTGCTCCATGGTCGTCAGCACGTACCTAGAAGGTAATTATTGGAGATAATTCAACGAAAAAATTTTCACAATCATTTACCGTGGGCTTAAATTCATGTGTGTAAGGAAATGAGCCACACGGATGAACCTGTGCCAAAATGCGCACTTTTACAACAAAATGAAGGCAAAATACTATATAAAATTAATCCGACGGCTAGATATTCTGCATATAGACAGAAAAAAACAAGCAAACATTATTGAACTGGCTGTAACCCGTCAAAAATGACGGAACATTGGATGGCGTCTTTGCTAAGCCCTAGTATATATTTATGGTATATTTTTAGCGGCCCACGGAGAGGCGGCCGTAGCAAATGCGTAAAGCGGCCGGTTCGAGTTGCTGGCCCGGGGTTCGAGTCCCATATCCGGCCGTTTAATTTAGTTTTTTAGCCATGAATTTAAATTAAATGACATTGCGGACATTACACAAAGTTACGGAGACAGACAGATGGACAGACGGACAGACAACGAAATTATTATGTTTGATACAATAGCATATACTAAATAATGAATATAAAAAAGAAAAAATGTAAAATATTGAGCGTATGTTTGCAGATGTGAAAAATACAGTCCAATGTGATCCTAAGTTCATTGAAACCTGTTTTCTACAGTTGGATACTTGTGCACAGGCAGTTGGCAATACTATCAATCATGTCTTTGGGGAATAAATTTGTGTCACTAAAAATATAATTACTGTAAATATAATTACACATTGACTGATCATCATATACACCCTTAATAAAAAAAAAAGAACGAAAGAGTCTTGTATAAAAAAAAAACTTCTTTGTCCAAACGCTGTCTAGGAATTTATTAGCTTATCCATTAGGGAAGCGCTCATTCCAGTGTTATGTATTTGTCGAGTTCCTTTGGCAACAACTTTATTTTTAAAAAATTTGCACAGAGTCTTAATAGTGAGAAGCTGGCTGACTGTCATAATGTCCCTGTGACAAAAATCCAAATTCTGTTTTGAAAAATTTGGACATACTCAAAATATTCTGAATGAAAATACTGGTAAAAAGGAGTTTAATAAAAATTGAAATAATATTTCTGGCGTATCCTAGTGTAATGCTAGTAATTTGGAAGAATTTCATTACACAGATAAAGCATATTGCTAACTAAAATTCCAAAAAAATCAATATATAGATGTCTCATTAGCGACATCTGTGGTGACTCAAGGGGAATGAAAAAGCTTTGGTGCCGGCCGCGCTGAGGATCCTTACAGCTCACATGTGAAACGTGGCATTTAATTTAAATATACACAACTTCCAAAAATTAGTAGACATGGTATTCTATCATGGGTGGATGGCGAACGTTACATTGTGTAAAGTGATCACTTAAGCCAGACTTCTACACCTACTTTCCTATAAAAATACAGTTTCGTCTCTGTGAGACATATATAATACACATTGATTGATTAATTATGTCCCTGTTGCAAAAATCCAGTACTGTTCTGAAAAATTTTGACATACTCAAAATATTCTGAACTTAATTACTATTTATTCACTAGGTGGTGTGCAAGAAACGGAATTAATATTAATTACTATAATAGTTGGGAGTGCCTGGAAGAATTAGGTGTTTTCGCAGAATGCACACTACGAGTGGAAAACATCAGCTAGTGTTGTGGTCCGATTCTATAGGTTTTTATAATTATAAATATCATTCTAAATAAATGCATTTTTAGTTGTCTTTTGAACTGTGGTAAGCTGCCTGTCTCAGTTTGTTAGGTAGTTTGTTCCATAACTTTGGTCCAGCCACCGCGAAAGCACGTTCACCGAAATTAGTTTTGTGGACGCGATTTTGTATTACATTTATATTAATTCGAATGATTAAATCTTATGTTTGTGGTAGTTCCACAAGTCTTTACGTTTTTCTTAGATTCAGGTTAGTTTGATACTGTTTTACCTTCCTTAAAAAATGCTGCAAGGATCTAAAATGATAACAGTCGCTTGGAGCAACGTCCGGAGAATACGGTGGGTGAGGAAAAGTTCCCAAGATGTAGATTTTTTCAACCATCCTTTTCGCAACGGCGAGCACTGTCCCAGTGTAAAATCACACTCTCATATTCCGCATGTTTCAAAATCCACATGAAAAAGATCGCACGACGTGATAATAAATTGATAAAGTGACTCACAGAAATAAGTTGTCCATCACATAGTTGTAGTCCACCCTGGAGCTGTCAGGCAGGAAGCAGGCGCTGAACACCACGATGGCGTCGCGCCGGCCTGACAGGGCGTAGCCACCGTGGGACAGCACGCGCTTGTAGGGTTCTATCACCTGTTCAAGAAATGGCAAAAAGAAACATTTTTATATCCTGTCACAAAAAAAGCAAGGTACGCATTTATAAGGCCTGCATGCAACCTATCCTCACATATGGTATTGAAGCGAGGGCACTGTCAGGACAAGAGCATGCTAAGAATAACTGAAATGAGAACTTTGCGTGCTACTGCTGGGAAGACTCTGCAAGATCGCAAAATCCCGAGTCGGGATTGCCCTTTCGGGATCCCTCGAAATTAGAATTTACAATCCCGTAGGATTACTACGGATCGGGATCACGAATACTTTTGTTTTTTTTTTGTTTATAGAGCTGAATAGCAATTAACGACAATGCCTTGTATTTTTATATCAGCAATTTTAATAAAACGTTCATTATTAATCATTGCATTAAAGTTTTTGCAGGCATTTTCCAAGCATCATCAGTCAATGTAGTAGAGTAAAAACCACTAACTAGTAGTAGTTTTTATTACTGTGTTAGGTTGATAAAATACAGCAAATATTATTTAAAGCTATTTTCATTATTTGTATGTGATATGAACATAAGTTTTAAGTACTTACTAAAAGCTCTATCTATGTATACACACAAAACATAAAAAAATGCTGATCAATCCCGATAATCGCATCGAGCCATACCCGCTCTGCGACGTCACTGCCGCCGCCGCCTACCTCGCAGCCGACCGCCTCGCGTCAAGCCTCTATCGTCCCGCGAGGCCGTCTGGTGTTAGTGTTAGTTTTAGGATATATCCTATATTCAGAGAATTCTGTGCCTGCCTTATGGTTAAATACATATTATTCACTATTAATTAATATTCATTGTTCCTTTTTGTATATAAACAAATACGTTCCTCGACGAGCCATCTTTCATTGAGTCCACTTGATACCCCCGTATCAATATTTTGAAGAAATTTGATATCTAGACAAATCGACGTATACTGTCGAATCTGCAAAAAATCTATTTTCGTTTTACTATTTTAAACCATCCGATTTACTTCATATTTTCAGATAAGTTTGACACGATAATTACTATTTTTTTAACTTTTATCCAAAAATATACAGTAAATTGAATGTTTTAAGAAATTAAAACGGAAAAAGAATTTTTGCAGATTCGACGTATATGTAGCGACCTTCGAAATATTCCATTGCATCCTAAAATTTCACCCTAAACTCGCCTTAAGAGGAATAACATCAAAAATAAATATGATTAATCAGACCCGCAAAGCTATATTTTAAAACGGAATCAATTTTACCCACTGTTAACATAACATATATTGTCAATTTCAAAAGCCAAGTCCATACACAGAAATGCAGGATTCCTCAGAGGAGAGAGGTGTCCCAATGGGGAGGTAAAATGAAATTTGTTATTATACGTCTGTGTGTCTACTCCATCACAACGTCAAATGAAGGAATATCGTCATCAGACGGAAAAAACAATGCCGGAAATAAAAATATCATTTTTTTTTTTTTTAAATAGAGATGCGAACACGGAATACGTGTCACATCAATATTCTTACTATTTTCAAACTAAGCTAAACGCTTGTGCTAGGAAAATTGGACTAACTTGCTTGTCTGGAGCGAGATTAGAACCCGCGACCTTTAACTCACAAGGCGAGAGTTCTAACCACAAGACCAACAAGCTACTCAAAAATGTAAACATATAATTTTTTATTTTATTTCTCTTTATTTTATTTATTATGAGGGAATTCTTAATCCGTGCAGGTCATTAGGCATTATCTCATAGCTAGTAGCATAAGCTTTAGCGGTGGATTCCTGCCTTGATAATGAGTCGAAAATGTTCAGGCAACCCACGACCTTATCAATAGATATGGAGATATGCAAAATCAAAGTTTTCATTTTTTTTTTCAATATTTCTGAGTAGTAATTTGGAAATTTTGAAAGTTTAACTATCATTACGGTAACTTATATCGATTATGAAAAATTCATGCGCTTCAATACAACTCAAATAAAATGATAAAAACTTTGTAAAAAATCTATTTTCAATTTTTGCAAGGTTTTTATCATTTTATTTGACTTGTAATAAAGGGAATGAATTTTTCATAATCGATATAAGTAACTGTAATGATTTGCAAAAAATAAGTCAGAAATATTGAGAAAAAAATGCAAACTTTGATATTGCATATCTCCATAAATATTGATATAAATTAAATTGTAGTTGCTTGAATATTTTCAACTCATTCATCAACAACTTTACAGGTGGATTTAAGGCATGAATCTGCCTGTAAAGTTTTTGCTACTAGCTATGAGACACCTGTATGAGAGGTATAAAAGCAAAGACAGCAATATCCTGCTGAGGTGTTGCTGAGATAAATACACAAAACCCGTCACCACCCAAGGAAATTTATTTTAATTTTATTTCCGCTTCAACAGGCCAAGAGGCCCAATTACAGAAGCGAAATACATCACAAAACACCCAGGCTTGAGTAAATCACGTTAACTAGATGAATTGTGGCCTCACCGGGAATGGAACCCGGAACCCTCGGTCTGAGAAGCCAGTGCCATACCCATTGGGCTACGAGGGCCGCCCGGAACCTCTCTGGAATCTATGAAACCTGCATCTTATTGGTAATAAGTTTTTAAAAACAATTGCCACCTCAGATTTCCTTTCATATACATGTATAATAGGAATCCCAATTGAACACATCAACTACAATAAACTTCTACATCAGACAGGTAAAATGAAACTCAGCGATAGACGCATTATTACTGATCTCATAAATTTATATATACAAAATATAGTTTTACTGGAAAACGTTCAGATACGAGCCACAAAATTGCCCTTGGGTCTTAAAAACCTGTAATATGCGGAAAGGCTGAGAGTCTTGAAACTGCCCACTCTTCAGGAGCGACGAGCAAGAGGTGACCTCATCGAGACATTCAAGATTCTATCGGGCTACTACAATATTCCTATGTTTGCATTAAACACTAATGTGGGCCTTCGAGGACATCACCTGAAGTTGAACAAGTCTCGGTTCTCGTGTAACCCAAGAAAGCACGCATCAAGCAATAGAGTGGTCAATATGTGGAACAGTTTGCCTGAGGGCGTCGTGTCTGCAGCCAGTGTCAACCAATTTAAGAATAGGCTGGATAATCAAATGAGAGACAGTGATATGGGCCTATCAGCTTAAGCTGCCTGCCCATTATCAATAATAATAATAAAAATAAAAATAATAATAATAAAATAATTAATTCTTATAACTTGAACGCCCTTGAACTCTTACCGTCCATATCATTTCACATACAAGTCAGAAATGCCCATTCACAAGCATTTTTCCACTGCAACAAGACTAACACTTCTCACCAAAAATACCCCACGATCAACAATATTTTAATACTAGGTAACGAGCATGCACAAAATGCACAGGTAGCGACACAGCGACATACATACCTAAATACATATATCGAACACCGAAGGGGTCCAGACGTTAGAGGCACGTCCCCTTAGCATACACCTCCTAGTCATTTACACTTTACAGTAGTACAGTAGCTGAAAAACATACTTCCGAGTCAGTACCTTCATATCGATGGATCTCTTTTCGCCGGCAGGCAGTGTGACCTTGAGCCAGCGGCGGGACTCGGTTCGCTCCTCGTTCAGGGAGTATTCCGGAATCTTCTCGGGCGTCCCCTCCTCGTCTTCTTCATCATCTTCCTCTTCCCCCTCCTGCGATCTGTCTTCGCTCCTACACGGGACAAACAAGTATTTAAACTATTAGATGTCAAGTCCATCATTAATTGCTAACACACTCGTGTCGGATAGCTTTGTGAACTAATTATTTTTATATTGATTGATTTTATTGCCGTATTATAGTAATTTGAGTGATTAGCCTAAAAGAAGTGATTGTCTTGCTTTTCTCAAAATGTACAAACTGGAAACTAGGGATTAGGTGTTAGGGAATGTGTTATTATTAACATTTCCTTTCCTGTGCTGTAAGCTGAATCCACGTTGCCTCTAATGGAGAAGTTACATGATCAAGATATACTATAGATGTCTCACATAGACGTTCATAGGACTTATGACCTATTGTATGGCTGGCTTTAGTGATCACTTTACACAGTGTAATATTCAGCATTTCACACATGATAGAATACCGCATCTATCAAATTTTTGGAAGTTGTATATATATATATATATATGTTTTGCTTGAGGTTTCCGCGAGCGTTATTGTATGTAACAAAAGGAACTTCTGGACTCCCTCGCGTTTTCTGTAAATGGTCTCCGTGAGAAGACCAAGGCCGACGTTTCGACACGGTATCACGTGCCATTGTCAAGGCTAAAAGGCCTCAAAAGTTACAGAAAACGCGAGGGAGTCCAGAAGTTCCTTTTGTTACATATATATATATTTATATATATCGAGCTTCAAATCAGCCAGTATTAGAAAACGGAAATTTCATAGATAAGGACCAAATACCTTATTTTAAGATAGGATTGAAAGTAAATAATCTTGAAAACCTCATCTTGAAGAATTTTTTAACAAACTGTGAGAAGACGGTAGTACCAAAAGAAATTACGAAGCATTAAAATCTTTAGAACACTCTGGAATTGCCTGGATATTATAAATCAAGGGAATAATATAAATGTGCAAACCAGTCTCGAACATTCGATAACCAGCATGTTTTGTATAAAAAGGCGGAAGCAAGGGCACGCGGAGCAGTAATTGTTTGACGTTTGACAAGTGCGACATTACCAGCGAAGCAGCGTGATCAGTGCGTGATTAACCAAGTGACATACATTCTGTATTCACATTGAATATTCTCGAAAGTGATCGATGCGATAATAATGTGTGAAATATTTTAGAAACATTGTAAATTAACGAATATCGCTGCGATTAAATTTGTGTCCAGTAACTTTGGTGATAAATAAAAACTTTATTTAGTTTTTTAGTCTTTCATTTGCCTCAAATAAATTAATTTCAGCCACAAATACGAGAATCTCACCAGGCCGTGTTTGTGTTATTGCAATCGGGCAAGATGTCCACGTCGCCTTCGGCGTTGCCCAGACCGTCGCCCTCCTCGGACCGGATGCTGTACCCGCACAGGCTATCCACGCTGCTGCCGCTGCCCGACCAGGATCTCCGCTGGCCGGGGAGCCACTCTGCATTCAGGGCCGTCACCGAGTCCGTGTCCGCCTCGCTCTGAAAAAATCGTAACATTTTAGCCAATATTTTATTTCAATGACAACAGAGATATATCATTGCTCTTTTAAGTGTCACATGGCACCCGAGTAAAAGTCTTATCAGCTTTCGAAAATACCCATTTCAGAGTTAAGAATATCATGTGACGTTCATTATATAAACCTCTGTGTGACTTTCGGTTATTGTTTTACAATGAAATGTGATATATCTTTCTTTTAGCCCCCTCTAAGGTTTTAAATTTTTTATTTTGCATTTTATTTTTTAAATGAATGTATAACATCGCAAGAATGTTGTGTCAAAATTTCAAGTCAATTGGAGCAAAATTGATGAAGTTTTGAACATTTGAGCGATGCTCAGACTGATTTTCTATACCTGCTCGGGCAGCTGAAGCACACGCTTACCGGACGTGCTATTGTATTGGAAGAGTTTTGCATAGACAAGGACAAAAAGATGTTTTAGATCTTCTTTATGAAAGCTCTTTGCTGTATGGACCTGGCATTGACAACTATGTATAAGTATAAAATAATTGTTGAGTTTTGTTTTGAATTTTATAGTGTGCGAAACTTTAAAGCATTTTTCTGAAACTTGTCATTTTTGAAGTCCGTGTACTCAAAATCTACTGCACCGATCGTTTTGAAATTTTGCACAGTACTTCTTAACATAATTCACCAGGTAACCCCAGGAGCTTTTTACTCCGTTTCTTTTAGCTCGTGGCATCTGATTGCTTGTCTGACGAAAAAACTTTGGATCGATTTTTAACCCTTTTCCCGTGATCCAATCGAGCTGAAACTTTTGAAAGGCGACAAGAAGATCTATCAAATTTTTGTTAAAAAAAATTAATAATTATAGTATAATTTTGGATTTTAAAATTTTTAATGGTTTTTTCATACAACTTACTCAGTTGTATGAAAAGACTCCGACGCATCTGGTAGACACGAAACCCGAAAATGAGAAAGGGAGTATTGTAAAAACTTGGTTTTTATGGGTTAGTTTTTTTTAATAATTATTAATTTTGCACTAACAAGTGTGCCGATTTTTTTAGCGAAAATCGGTCTTTTGGTTTCCCAGTGCTACCAAAAGTCGAAAAATTTAAAAAAAAAAATCTTCACGGCGTTACCTCGAGAAACATCTTTAACAAGTGCAATTTGATTTTATTGTTTCAGACGATTCTGTTGCGAGTTATGATGCACCGCAAAACAACTTTCTTTCGAGACGCCTCCGGAGATTCACTGCCACTCACATAAATATAAATATTTTGCAATGAAAATTTTTAAAAATAATGTATTATTATATGGAAATTAAGTAAAAAAACTACCACCACCTGTATCGCCTAAAAAAAAAATCTTGAAAAAATGCCTTTTTTTCACCGAATTAACCTTACCCCCCCCCCCTTAATTGAGTGCAAGAATATGTCTCTTAAAAGGTGGATTATTTCAAATATGTGGAGTGTTCCATAGTGTTGTAGAACCTTTGAGAGTTTAGTTTCTTCTGGTTCACCATCACTTGACATTATATATATATATATATATATATATGTTAGTATTAATTTTTTTGGGGGTAACCCGCGTCAAAATCTGGTCCTCAGAAGGACCATTCGTCAACCGACGTTTCGCCTGAATTACAACAGGCATCTTCAGGGTGTCTTGTTAATAAATTTCCGTCACTAGGGGCAGTGCGAGCACGTCCGTTCGTATCGGAAGCTTATTACCAAGTGAGGTCTGGTAAGTCAAAATCTAAATTTGGGTACTGTGGTCATTATTGGCCTTAATGATTTTTGGGAATTTCGTATTAAATATTGGGTGTTCCCGGCCGTTGCTGGCCTTAATGGCGTTTGTTTGGCTCCTTGTGATGCGTATATAACATATATATATATAGCTACCCTCAGGGATTAGCAGACATCATGGTCCGCACAGCTGCTATCACCGACCGTGAAGCAACTACCAGAGCTGACAGCATGGCCCATAGATGTCAATAGCCGCATAGCAGTCGCTACTACCTGCCGCAAAGCTGCCGCCATTACTGATCACAGCTGCAAAGCGTCCTGTACAGTCACTTTTAATGCTCAGAGTAGAGGAGGCGGCCCCAGACACTGGACGGAAATGCCCACAACGACAGAGTAAATTCACGACTTACAATGAGAGGTTTGATCCTCCGTCTGGTGGGAAGGTTGGGCGGGGGCGCCTGCGCCCTGGGCTTGAGGGAGACCTTCCCGCCGAAGGGATCCACCTCGGTGCAGTAAAGGGATCGCTCGTTCTCATCGTGGGACTCGGACGAGCTGTCTGACGATACGTCCTGGAAAAAAATCCTTTCAATATAATTTGACAAAACAAAAGCAAGATACATCAGCTGGAAAGGAACAAAAAATGTCTAAATTTGTGTTGTGTATTTTCTAGATATGTTATTCAATTTCAATTCAATTCAATTTTTATTTATTACATAATATGTACATTACAAACTTTATGTTCAATGCATACATATTATGAATTTATATCTAAAAATATACATATACACTAGGGATGGGTCGTCGACGTATTTACCGTCGACGAAACGAGACCGTCCACGTCCATCCATCGACGAGACGATCAACTAGTTGAATTCGTCAACTAGTTGACGCGTCAATTTCGTTACGCGGACGTCGCGGATGTTCTATCTAAACATGGACGATGGTCAGCTGTCTACGGTTCAACGCGACGCTTCTCGACGGCTCAACCGTTGGCTATTTTTATGACGTTAATTTTTAAAATTTAAAGAAGTTCGAAGGAATATAGTTTCGGGGAAAGTAAAACCGCTAGTTGTGCTTATATGTAAAAAAAATATTTTATTATTTATTTGTTTACGCACATTATAGGCTTTTACATATTGTTTTATATACTTCTTTCTATATATAACAAAGAAAGAAGTAGGTATACACAGCAATATCAGGTGTTAGCAGTAAAATATAAATATAAAATACATATATAAGCAGTGAAAGTATTGGGTATAAGCATTAAAATGTGAGTAAATAAAATGGAAGGAAACAATGATTTTGTAATAAAGGCACCAGGTATGAGGTGCGGTAAAAAATACTTTACATTTATTTATTATCTATAAATTTATAAATAAATACATAATTTAAAAATACTTTACATTTGAGATGTTATATAGAAATTTATTAAAGAATACATTTTTCAAAGTCAGGCTTTCACTTTGTGGTGACATTATTAATAAATAAATATATCTGTATTATTTGTCAACTTTAGTTTAAGGCTCAATCTGAGAAAAGGAACATTGTTCCCGAAACATGTAAAAAACCAATAAAAAGTCGTGTAAACAAAATTATAATAGATTTATTTTTTTTATCTATAAAGTTGAAAATAGTGAATTTTTAATAAAAATTAATTAAACCTAAATTCAAGATTATATTACATATATAATAATTAATGTTGGACTCCCGAATAAGGACCATAGTTAGGTATAGAAAATTTTATTCCCTACAAGTTTGTTTATCATTTTTATATGCTAAAGTTGAAAAGTAAGGAAATAATGCAATAATTACATTTTAGCATCCCTTTTCAGGTAAATATAAGAAGTCGAGATCGATCGAATAAAATATTGATTTTAGAAAAATATCTAGCCGGCCTGTTATTAATAAGAGTTCAATAAAAAATAAAATAATTAAACAGAATTGTTTTATTTTATACAGCGTAAAATTGGGAATTCACGAATCGTCGCACGTGACATCACAAAAAATCAAGTAAAAAAATAATAGATAATAGCTTATTAAGCCTATCTCGCCCTACGCGTGCATTCAAATTTCAAAATTCTAGTCATAGTTCGTGTACACAGATCTGCACTCTATGGTAGTGTACTTTAGAGTTGAAATTAAATTACCCGTCGAGCCGTCTATGACGTCTATGGCATCTACAAGTCAATACCTCCTAGACAATATTGTACAAGTCGACAGCGAGAGATGAGAGAGAAATAAACTGAGACGTTTTGTCTTGCTCTCGCTCGTTGCTTTGCATTGCGTTAATCTCGAATCGTCCACCGACCAAGGCGGCGTCCGCTGTCCACCGTCTACGAATTCAACTAGTCCATGCGATAAACGTAAACGGTCGACGCGTCGATGCAACGTCAACGGTTGATTTCAACTAGTCCGTCCATTCAACGCCCATCCCTAATATACACATATAAATATACATACATATATACACACACATATACATATTGAATATTAACATAATAATTTAATATTAAACAATTAACAGTGACCTCTACAATCTGGTCAAAGGTGTAGGAGAATCCTGCTTCGGAAAACCCCCTCACACATGGAATATATCAATATCCAAAGCGATCTTGTTCAGCATAGCTGTAGCTTTTCCAATAGGCATAACCATCGGCAGGTTGGTCCTGTATATTGGAATGTAAAACAATCTATGCTGACGATGTCTAATGTCAGCATAGATTGTTTATCAGGAACATACAAACCAATGCTCTGCATAATTTCAGTATTATTGATCATACCGCGCAACAATGGATAAAAATGTGTAATCAAATACACATTCCTTCTAGTCTCTAGACTATTGTAGCCAAGCATACCCTGGAGAAACTCGGTTGGGTACAGCCAAGGATAATGCCCGTACTCTCTCATGTAGAGATATCTCAGAAACTTATTTTGTTATTAATGAATGACATATTATTAATGAATGACTATATTGTCACAGAATGGCAAGCAACAGGAGTTGCGCACGGTCTGAATCCCTTTTAACGTCTCTTTGGAACGACGCTATGGAAGGCTCTAGAAAAGTCTACATACAACCCTCGCAAAATGTCTACAAACGACTAGAACAGTCTAGAAGCCACAAAAAACTTCTAAATGATAGAATAATAACACATCTTGTTCGGGAAGGGTATTATAACATACTAGCTGTGCCCACGCGGCTTCGCACGCGTAGATTTTTAGAACACTGGATCGTCATAGAACTTTCGCGAACCTTCTAGAACATTCTCCTTCCAGAACTTTCAAGAAATTCGAATGTACAGGAACCTTCTAGACTCACCGACACAGTCAGCGCGCCTATTTTGAAACAATCTGAAGCATTTGCAGCTTTCCCATATCAAAACAATGTGCTAGAATGCACATTTTCATCACCCACTCCCACCCACGCACAGCCACTCCCACCCACGCACAGCCCTCCCACCCACGCACAGCCACCCCCACCAAACTCGCATATTTTCGATGTGACATCAAGGGCTATCCACCACCATAACCACCGGTGGTTGGTTGTGGAGAAAACTTGGCGGGTAGGGAAACACGGGTTTCTTTATATATATGATTATGATATATATATATATATATATTATATATATATATATATATATATATATATATATATATTGATTTGTTCGACTAGTGTATAAGAGCGGGACACTGACACTGTGAGTGAAAGGGCAGCTCGTAAATGATTGAAAAGCCCATTAGTCCGTGTTTTGACTGAAAACAACAAAAATTAACATTTGACAATTTCTGCTGATTTGCTCGCGCGTCATGGAGCTACGCATGGCCACAAGCAAACGTTTCTTATAAGGACTGAATCTTTTCTTGTGATGAAAGTTAGTGCCTCTATATATGTATGTATATGACTAATTTGTTGTAAAAATAATTTTAATGTTTGGCCTTTTCATTTGGAGAAAACGGACACAACTCATGTTAACATCCAATACAGGCCTGGTCCATCCTATAAAAGACTTCTGACATGGTTTCCCACATATAATTTATTATAACATATCTGAGTGACATCTGTCTGATGAGTGAGAGTGACAGACGGCATGAAAGAAAGAGAGAGCGAATGTTCTAAAGCGAGAGGCGCCATTTTGCAGCATTACGTAGGCACCGCGACGTGAACATTACTCCTATTGAACTTATAACCAAACTATTGTCACTTGTGAACCAATAAAATAAATGGAAGCCGACAACGAGGTTTATTGGAATTCCGGGCATCAAAGTTTTTCTTGTTCCACATGAGAAAGAACATTAAATTTATCTTAATTAATAATTACCCCTCTACAGACAAAATCCAGTAATTGTGTTCTCAGAACATACACACAAAAATATTGTTATAATGTTATTCACAAATTTAACTGTCACACTAGTAAAATTGACGTCACTTACATCTGAGGCGGGAAAACTAGAGGCAGGTTCAATCGGCAACTCGTAATTCAGAGATGTTCTTAGTTCCGATGGCGAGTTCGGGAACTTGGCAACCTTCAAGCGAAACATTCAACATTATTTATCAGTTTGTTTTATTAAAAATTACAGCCTTCGAATATACAGTTTTAATAGAGCTAATCCACATTACATTTCAGTTAGATTCCCGACTAAATTTCGGGTTCTTGCATCAATGTCCAAGTATCAATAGTCATGCAGTCATCTCAGACCAGGCCTCCGCCGCGGCCAAACCGAATAGGGCTCCTCAGCCACGCTCGGACACATAGTCGATAAAATATGACAGACGTCTTCCTCGCAACGGGGGACTGTCGAAGAAGATATTATTGCCAGTGATGGTATTTTAACCGGCGACATACCAACCGTCATTTGTGATTTGTATCTGATTGCGTCGATGATTGGCAACTGATTTTTTGCAATTCTGCAGGCAACCATCGATACTAGACAACAATTATATCTTAGTTATCAATCACGGATACAATCAGATACAAATCCAAAATAACTTTACTGAAAATGACCAGTTAAAATAACTTTTTAACCGTAACTAATTATGGCTTGGATGAATGGAAAAAAAAGTAATTAAAACGAAAATCAGAAAATTTGAATATCTCAGACATGTAACGAGACATCCAGATAAGTATCGGATGCTAATGCAGGGAAATTTTGCTGAAAATACGGATTTATTAATTATGTTCGTGCTCGTACACATGCGAGCGGCCACTTGGCGTTATTCTCGCTCTCGTATATGCGATTTCTATATATATAGCAATGTTTAGTGTGTCACTCGGCAGCATGGTCTGTATGAATCATTTATGCCATGTTCAGGCGGCAACTTTTTTTAAAATTATACATAGATTATTTAAATGCAATAAAAAAATCAATTCGTTCGGGACAACTTCTTGAAAAAAAACTCGAACATGAAGTTGTCAAAAGAATGAATACTATTATTTTAAATTCATTATTTGAAAAAATCATAATCTCAGTCAATATTCCTGACATCAACTATTTAATCAATCCACAAATTATAATAAACATTATTATAATTTTGTGAACCACCGTCGATTAATGTTAAAATATAATTTAAACCGATGTATTTACATGCATACACCACCCCATGCAAGCATTCCACTACTCGTAGTCTTAAAGTAATTGTTTTAATGAGCCTAAGTATTTCTTCTTTCCGAACCCGAGACGTTTCTTTCGGAAGCTGTTGACTGTTGATACGTAGTAGAATCTGCCCTCAAATGTACACACTTTTGTAAACATGCAATATCTTCAAATTTGGTTATGAAAATGATGGCCAGTTTAAATAAACAATGTGCTGATTGATTGAATTCATTCATTTCAAACCTGTCAAACTTGAAACTTCAAAAATGGCGCCATTACAATGTTATACACAACTGTCGAGAAACATAAATAGCAATAATGCTTATTTCAGAATACGGCCTAGAACGCTAATTGGTGATTGTTATCCCAACCTTCAAAAACAGAGAAACGCAAGACATCCGTCAAATGTCAACATTTCTACCATTGTGATGAAAATATTGCCTTTTAATATTTTAACCCTTTGGATGAAGACATTTTTAGATGTTAAATCCGTGTCGCTTTGACATCAAATAAACAGAATTTTTTTAAGAACACCCAGGCATTGCAGGGGTCCAAAACTACGATTCATGTATGCGCAACAAAATATTGACGCACCTATTTTGATTTAAAATGATTTTTTACATGCTATTAACCGTTAGAGTGCGGCCCAGAGCCACCGCACTGTAAGCGTCAGTTACGTAAATTGCGACGCAGCGCCATGGCGCTGCAATTTTCAGTGTGCTCTTGTGGAGAGCACGTGTTCAATTTGAGCGCGGTATATTACGGTTTGCGCGTGTTTTAATAACTGTTTATTTTTTATCGTGTTAAAATAAATACACCCTTCAGTTAATTGATATTTTTCTCCATGTCGGATTTTAGTTATATTGCGGATGACTGCGATGTATCATATGACAGCGAGACTTCGGACGACGAGACCTTTGTTCCGATAAATGAAGACAGTGACAGTGACAGTGACGAGGGAAGTGACATTATTGTACATCGCAATAAAAGATTGCGAATAGAAAGTGAATCTTCAGATTTATCTTCCGGACTTTGCGCGGGAAAACACAATTGCTAAAAACAATAATCATATATTTTTACATTTTTAAATTTTTTTTGTAGTTATAAATGTGTAGTTTTTTATTATAACCATAAAATATCATTCTTTTCCTGTAAATTAAAAAAAAATATTATTAAAATTTGTTGATATTTGTCCACGTTATTGCATTTTTATTGAACACCATGATTTTTAAAATCTATAAACAGAATATCTGTAGCAATTTACGTTTATACTTGCAAAATACGCATAGCACTAAAACGGTTAATGTATGTTGGAAAGTGATACTGCACCGTTGTCCATGCAGACATAGAACCACCGGAAGCAATTCCTACTTGCCATCTTGGGTTTTTGACTAACTAGCTAACCATCACGCCGTTTCGCCGCAGGGGTAGACAGAGAGGATTGAAAGCCGCATTTTTCTATCTTGGCGCACCACTTTTGCTTCGGCTACATTCATACATCTTCTCGTTGTTGAGGCTTTTAACAGGGCCATCCTCCAACATTTGTAGTATCTGATCGTGCCAGGTATTTCGCGGACGCCCTCTATTCCTGTCGCCTTCAACACTCGCCCTTTATATTTTCTTAACCATCCTTTCCTCGCTCATACGTTCTACATGACCACACAATCTTGTTAAAGATATAGTTTTACTGGAAAATGTTCAGAGACGAGCCACAAAATTGCCCTTGGGTCTTAAAAACCTGGAATATGCGGAAAGGCTGAGAGTATTGAAACTGCCCATTCTTCAGGAGCGACGAGCAAGAGGTGACCTCATCGAGACATTCAAGATTCTATAGGGCTACTACAATATTCCTAATATGACAGATATGTTTGCATTTAACACTAATGTGGGCCTTCGAGGACATCATCTGAAGTTGAACAAGTCTCGGTTCTCATGTAACCCAAGAAAGCATGCATTAAGCAATAGAGTGGTCAATATGTGGAACAGTTTGCCCGAGGATGTTGTGTCTGCAGCCAGTGTCAACCAATTTAAGAATAGGCTGGATATTCAAATGAGAGACAGTGATATGGGCCTATCAGCTTAAGCTGCCTGCCCATTATCAATAATAATAATCTCGGCATTCCTTTCTTTTTTCTGTCTGCCGCACCGCAGCCAGCATTACATTCACTTTTAATCGACTTAAAGATTAAGCAAGCGCCTTAGTGACCGCATTTAGTCGACTTTCATTCCTTTTTGGCCAATTCCAGGATTCACTTCCATACTCAGAGTTGACAATAGACTGGGTTTTTGACGTGTGTTTATAAATCCCTTATACTCCATGTTTATACTCCAAATTACCCTCACTCGACATGTCACATTAATTAGACCTTGTGATTCAAGTCTTGACAACTATATATATTCAAGAACACATTAATATTTGTGAAGTTGTGATTTATCAGAACAAAGTTCTAATATATAAGTAACATAATATTTTTTCGTGAATTAGATTTTTCTGTATGTCTCGACAACTCTCCAGAGGTCTAATCTAAAAATGCTAATTCAACTCTCGACAGCTCTCCGAAGGTCTAACATAACTAACTAACTTACCATCACGCCGTTTCCCCGTAGGGGTAGTCAGAGAGGATAGAGCGCCATACTCTTCTGTCGTGACATACAACTTTCGCTTCGTCTACATTCATACATCTTCGCATGCACACTCGACGGTCGTTCAGGCTTCTAACAAGACAATCTTCCAGTATCTGGTTAATCTGGTCATGCCACGTCTTCCGTGGTCGCCCTCTCTTTCTGGCGCCGTCAACACTTGTATTATACATCTTTCGTACTTTCCTCATTCGTTCGATCAACATGCCCATATCAGCGACCCTATTTTTATTCTATGTATTATGCTACGATCAGCTTTACATTCATTCCTAATAGCTTCATTCTCAGGTCTAATCTAAAAATGCTAAAGTTTTCATTTTTGAGCGTTCGGGTAACAATCGCCAAGACGGCAGTTTTTTTATTTTCAGAAAAGGTCAGATCGTAAGTTAAACAAAATCTAGAATAATTAAACATCTTACTTTTGCCGTATTCCGAAATAAGCCATATTGATATTTCTGTATCTTGACAGGTTTGAAATTATTGAATTAGAAAGCTCATTAATCGTAATTGTGAATAACATAACGTTTGTAAACGTTTTAGGGATTTCTGATTGATTGAATTCATTAATTTCAAACCTGTCATACGTAAAATGCCGAAATTGGCGGAATTACAATGTTATACGTAACTGACAAGATACAGACAGTAATACTTAGTTCAGAATACGGCCGAATATACAGGGTGTACCAGAGCTAGCAGCAGAAACTTGGCCGGTAGATTCCTGTCCATGTTGTGAGTCTAAAATGTTCAAGCAGCCATGACCTAATATCAATAGTTATGGAGATGTGCTATATCAAAGTTTGCATTTTTATTTCAATATTTCTTACTTATTTTTTGCAAAAACTGAACTATCATTACAGTAACTTATGTCGATTATAAAAAATTTATTGGCTTTAATACAAGTCGAATAAAATGATAAAAACCTTGGGAAAATTGAATTTTTTTTAACAAGGTTTTTATCATTTTATTTAAGTTGTATTGAAACAAATGAATTTTTCATAACCGATATAAGTTACTGTAATGATATTTCAACTTTTTGCAAAAAATGAGTCAGAAATATTGAAGAAAAAAAAATGCAATCTTTGATATTGCATGTCTCCATAACTATAGATATTAAGTCATGGTTGCCGGAACATTTTAGACTCGTAACATAGTCAGGAATCTACCGGCCAAGTTTCTGCTGCTAGCTCTGGTACACCCTGTACACGTCTACCATTAAAAACTAATATATAAAGATATAAAAAATGAAACAATCACCTCACAGACATAATCATGCAAAGACACGTTGCTAAATTCAAGAGACAGGGGAAAATTCAAATTCTCAACCTTCTTTTCAACATCAACCTGGTTTGGCTCCGTTCGGCTGTTTAAATTGGACCGCGGAACTATCATCCTCCCGAGAATCTGGTGTGGCATCTGTTCCGTATTAAGCTTCGGCAAATTGCTGCCGCGTATCTTCGGCGCCTTAATGTCGGCCTTGACCTTTTTCCTGCCGGCGACGTCCGGCCTCGTGTGCGAGGGAATGTCGTACTTGATATTCTGATAATCGCCATTTTCCGATCTTGCGCTGCAGACGTTTGTATTTCTCTTCCTCGAGTCCAAAATATCAGGCTGGATCGACATCTTGATGTTGCTCTTCGTGACGGACAACCTTCCGTCGACGGTGGTGGAGTAATTTCTCGGATCGTCGGAGCTCACGCTACCCTCGATGCTCCTGTTTCCGTCGGAGCTCGTGAAATTATCAGTGAAGTATAGGTTGTTTTTTGAAGTGTTCCGTTGTGGTCCATCCTGCTGTGAAAAGCCTTCCGAATACAAGCTACTCGCGTCGCCGTTCATTAGACTTTTATTAAAGCTTTCGTCTTCGGTACTCGATAGGCTCATCACTCCCGAATAATCGGAATTAAGGAAGTTTCCCGGATCGTTCACTCTGACGCTGTTCCTTAGATCGTCTCTGTTGCTTTTGCGAGACGGTAGGATTAGGTCGGGATAATTTCCTGCAGACGGCGGGCTCTCGGGACTCGACAAGCCCATCAGAGGATGGTCGTCTGTTAACGTGAGCGTTGAAGTAAGTCTCGGGTTGCCTAAACGCAGAGGAACACTTGTATTATCAAACCTATGCGCATCGCCAGTATTTGACCTAGAATTTTTACTGTCACTCTTTTGATATTCCGCATTCTCGACATCTCTTTTGACGTGGTTGGCATTTTCCAGGTGTCTCGTGTACTCGGATGATTTTGAATAGTCGCTACTGCCTTTCAGCGACACGATACTCGAACTGTCTTCACACAGCGGACTCACGGTGTCTCCGGTGATGTTGTCGACGTCGTAAACGTCAGAATTTCTATACGTATCGTTATCATTTAAACATTCTACAGGGTGGGCGAGACGCAACACGCCGGTGTTAACGACAAACGCGTTATCCGAGCCGACGTAGCTGTCGATCGGGTCATAACAGTTGTCCAGCGTCTCTTGGGAAGGGGACGTCGGCGTGTCTCTGGGATATGGGTTGTTGGGGCCCATGACTTTGTCGTCGAGGTCCGAGGGCGTGTTGGGTGTGTGCTGGCTGGAGGGAAACGATTCTGACGCTGTGTCCATCTTCTCATCGGAAACAGAAGGGCTTATCTGGTCCTCCCCTTGAGTTGTGGCCTGCGGACAATCACTGAAAAAACAAAAACTGCATTAAACAAAATTAAATATCTCTATTACCTGGTGCGGGCGATCAATTATTATTAGTGGTGATGTTTTAACCGGTGACACACTAACCGTTGTTTGAGATTTTTATATGATTTTTCCCAATTCGACGGGCAACTATTGGTACTAGACAACTTCACGTGGTGTAATCCGACGAAGTTCATCAGTTCACCTAAGCCTTTCGGAAGAGACACAGATCATCTGTTCCGGATTTGACGAAGCCAGGAGAAGTGCAGATGGAATTGGCACTCGACGTACCTACTCGCTTTGGCCTAGTGTATCTCGGGGTCAGGGTATCAGTCCTACATCGTACAAATTTCATAAAATTTTATTTTTTTTAAATTGAAATCACGAGTTACTTATTGACATTTTATTTTCTTTTCGGTATACCAGCGTACATATTCCACACTTTCTCACCAAAAGTCATCGACTGGTTTTAGTGATTTCTGGCACAAATTCCATACGACGAGCGCTCTTACATAATTATTGCATATTTAAAGCATAGACACTTTGGAAGCGATTTGCTGGAAAACATGAATTCGTTACTTAATGACTTCTTGCGCCACCCTGACGATATTATCATTGATGCAGCAGATAAAACAACTTTCTAATGTTTATACCTTTTTAATATAATAGTAATGTAACTTACCTAATATGATAATATTTAGATTACACTATGCACTAAATGTATGAGCATGTCATAACTCTGTTTGTGCCAAACTAAATAATATGAAATAAAAAAAATAATAAAATTATTAAACATACAGATATTAGAACCTGATTTTTTTTTGGTATCCCTAATACTTGGAATTAGAATTTCTTCATTTCATTTTTATACAGGGTTATTTGTAAAACATTAATAACCTCGCGGAGCTATATTCCTGTCTTGATTATGAGTGGAAAATGTTCAAGCTGTTATAACCTAATATCAATAGTTAAGGAGACATGCGACATCAAAGTTTGCACTTTTTTTTCAATATTTTTGACTTATTTTTTGTAAAACGTTGGACTATGAATAGAGTAACTCATATCGATTACGAAAAATTTATTTGTTTCAATACAAGTTAAATAAAATGATAAAAACCCCGAAAAAATTCCAATTGGAATGTTTTCCAATTGGAATTCGAAGGTTTTAATTTTTTTATTTGACTTGTATTATAGATAATGAATTTTTCATATTTGATAAAAGTTACTGTAATGATTGTCCAACATTTTGCAAAAAATAAGTAAGAAATATTGAAAAAAAAATGCAAACTTTGATGTCGCATATCTCCTAAACTATTGATATTAGGTCATAATAGCTTGAACATGTTCGAATCATAATCAAGGCAGGAATATACTCCTTCGAGGTTATTAATGTTTAACAAATAACCCTGTATATCTTACACTAGCCAGTTTGCTATTATACAACACCACTGTTTGCGTACCAAGTGTTTCATTTTGCTGCTAATTCGATAGCTGAACCAGCGCATTCGGTAACGCATATTAGCCAGCACTGCAAATATTCAGATACCAACCTTGACTATGTTGCCACATCACTATTGTATTGTAAATAATGCAATTTTAGCGATTCGCAGTGCATATTACAACATAAGAAATTACTTTTAACATAAAACTGGCTGTAGTCTGTCAAAAAATTATGTACTTTTACATGTTTGTTCCTAAATAGTGTGCAAAATTTGGGTAAGATCTGTCAAACAGTGTAGATTTGTATAGAAAGTACATCACGTGGAGAGGGTGGGACAAAGCAAAGGGAATTTCGTCTACATTACCCGCCGAATCTATAGAATTAAGATAGCAATCAAAGAATAAGTATTTATTTATTTATAAATAAAATAATGAAAACTTTTAACCACACTTGAATATTGTGTTAAAATAAAATTCAACGTGTTTCAGGAGCGATGCTCCCTTCTACAGCACAATGAATGTGGTGATGTTCAAAATCAAAAAAAGACAGATTTGATTATAGGGGGGGGGGTCGGGAGGGGTCTGGTTACAATGACGCAGGTACAAAATAATTACAGTGGGAAAAGGGCCGTTTATAAAGTTTGTTTGAATATTTGTAATATTTATGTTCCTATTAATACTTCTAATATTTCTAGATTATCCAAACGAAAACCCCTAGTATTGCCATGTAAAATTCTGGACATTCACTGCAAATGCATTTTTTTCTTCGAAAATGCTTTTTTTTATTATTTTATTATTCATTTATATCAGAATGTATACGCTAGACTATAGTTTTTTTAGGACAATTCAATTCAATTCAATTTATTTAATAATATGTACATTACAAACTGAGTGTTCAAGGCATACATATTATGGAAGTATATATCAAAATAAAAATATTTAATAAATTAAAAATAACATAAAATCTGGTCAAAGGTGTAGGAGAATCCCGCTTCGGAAAACCCCCTCAGACACTTGGAATATATCAATACCCAAAGCGATTTTGTTCAGCATAGCTGTGGCTCTTCCAACAGGCATAACCATCGACAGGTTGGTCCTGTATATTGAATGTGAAACAACCTATGCTGACAATGTCTAATGTAATTATCAGGAACATACGAACCAATGCTCTGCATAATTTCAGGATTATCGATCATACCGCGCAACAATCGATAAAAATGTGTAATCAAATACAATAACTTAGATCTTATATAAAAGTAATAAACTGAACATTATTTACGATAATTAAGAAAATATAAGCATTAATTGACAGGCCACAGCCAACAAATTTGTTTTTATAATGCGGAGCATTAGTCTGTAAGTTCGTGATAATTACTTGCACAGTTATAGATACCTTAATTACCCAGACAGTACTAGATAATACCTAGACAGTGTTAGCATAGATTGTTTCACATTCCACTATACAGGACCAACCTGCCGATGGTTATGCCTGTTGGAAAAGCTACTGAACAATATCACTTTGGATGTTGATCTGTTCCATATCTCTGAAAGAATTTTCTGAAGCAGAATTCTCTCACAACTTTGATTAGAGTTCTTATATATATATTCTTAATTCTAAAATGTGTTCTCTCTGTACATTTTAATTATATGTACAGAAAAGTATACACTGGACTCCCTTTGTACACAAATTAGTTAAATCCAAGATAATGGTCCCATTGCATATGCAACGAAAATGATTATTTCACTATATTATTCAATGTGCTAATAACAAAATGAAAGATAATTTACGTTTAAAAAGTAAGTATTAAATAAGATATTACACTCTAAAGTTTCGAAAAATGCACTGCATATTTTGACATTTCATAGGCAATATATGAGGTTAGGTTAGGTTATTAGGTTTGGTTTGTTTAATTTAGATTACGATTATTTTAGTTAAATTAAATTAAAAGGACATTAAATTATATAGTGAAATACTTATTTTCATTGTATGAATAATGGGACCATATTCTTGGATTATTCCCACAACTTTCCACGCAATATCATGCAAAAAGCTGTGTAAAAAAAGTATACTAAAATAATAAATAATGAAATGATGGATAGGTTTCTCCTTCTTTAGGCAACTCGAACACTCGAAACAGCAGAAATGCGAACGTTTGGGTGGTCGGCAGGAGTAACACTAAAGGTGGCGACTGACATGAGCATTTTCTTGATAGGAACGAAAGTAGATTGAATGCAGTGGAGATGAGGTCCCTCAGACATATGTGTGACAAATCCATTTATGATAAAGTAAAGAATTTAGGAATGATTGAATGCAAGGCTGATCTTAGCATAATTAATAGACTTAAAAAGGGTTGCTTAGATGGTTTGGGCATATTGAGCGAATGAAAGAGGAAAGAATAGTAAAAAATATATATGTTCATATAACGCAAGTGTTGACGGTGCCAGATACAGAGGGCGACCGCGGAATACGTGGCACGATTATACGTAGATCAACCAGATACTGGAAGATGGTCCGTTAAAAGCCTCAACAACCGTCGAGCCTGCATGCGGAGATGTATGAATGTGGACGAGGCAAGAGTTGTGTATCAGGACAGAAGAGTGTGGCACTCTTATCTTCTCTGCTTACCCCCACGGAGAAATGGTGTGATGGTAAGTAAATAAAATCATAGCAAAAGATTATTCACCATCACTATTAGACAATAGATGCACGCACATTTGGTACGACATCGCTGTCATCACTCGAGATATCCTGAGCCTGTGGAATATTTTTTGGCAAATTTTGGAATTTACTGGATTTAAAAAGCGAAATATCATGAATATAAAGCGGAAGCCACTACACGCAGATCAAGCCATGTCAATTCACATAAATGACTGCACTGCGATCCGCAGTATCGCGATTCCTGCTCTGCTTTTCACATACCTCTATGGGTAAGTACCTACACTATGGCACAGAGTAGAAAATACATGCAAGGAATGTGTTTTTTCAAAACTGTGTAAAAATGGGAGTTCAGCGTATATGAGAATGAATTAAATGTATATGTAATATGTACTCATTAAATTAAAGTTTGTCATGTATTATATTTATATATATTATTAATTGAATAAATTGAACATAATGCAAGTGTTGGTGGCGTGAGAGAGGACGTCGGAAGAGTATGGCGCACTATCCTCTCCGCCTATCCCCGCGCCAGTCCAAAAAAAAATGATAAAATTCCTTCACAACTCGCACCAGACCTGAGTTTTCACTAAATAAATACAATCAATTTTGATTTTAAAAATCACAAAACGTATAAATCCGGCAGAATAATGAATTATTAATGAAAAATCTTGAAATCATTTCAAAATGATGCGGCGTCGCCCGGAAGAGAACGTCGGAGACCCAACAAAGCGTGAAATTAATAATTAAACAACGGAACTAATTCGTGAACGTTTGTTTAGCGTTCGGATATGCGAAATATTTAGAAATACCTACACGTCGAAGTGACATCGTGCGAATGCCCGCAAATACGCAATTTGCTGGCAAATTTATGAATTCTCTCTAAAAGATCAAGACTAATGTTAACACTGTCCGGAAGAACTAAATCAACTTCTGTGACGAACAAAACTCGCTAAAACAAGCGAATACAATTATTTGGTATTTATCCTTGATCTAAAAGAGGAGATAGTAAATTATAAATGAAATTGGGCATTTAATCCGATCCACCGCGGCGCCCGCGGCGCGCGAGAATATTAAAAAACATACCTCATTTGTAAATGTAGCACTACTGTTGT
>JADDOH010013233.1:0-53739 GCA_016648135.1 Agrypnia vestita | reverse complement strand
AGCAATATTTGTCACATAAATGCGTGGGAATGGTCTTTTTACCTGTTTCCCTATACCCCAAAGATTTAACGGGGGTATGTTTTCATGTTTCGCAACACCACCCTTTTGTGAACGTCACGTATTGAAACCACAGCGGACACTTTGATTTAATTTATTATCTGGGAAGATAGATTTTGGAACTTCTCACCCACACGCGTCGCGTGAACGCCCATATAAGCAATACTGGGGCCATACCAAGATTAGATCGTATTCGACATTTAAACGAGAAAGACCTAAAAGTCTGCTTGATTTCAATACGTCTCCGTGAATCTGTTATTTTGTTTACTTGCAATTTACTTTAAATAAAAGTAATTTCATCGAACTACCGAGTCTTCATTTGTGCTACATTTTTCCTTGATTGGCACTTAACAAATTTGGTGGCAGCGCGTGTGATAAACTTCGACAACGTCAAGATATAAAGGACTCATCGACATTCAAGATTTTTGATTGGCATCTAACTTGCAATCAAATTAGTTGAAGACTGAAGAAAATCCACATCAAGACGGTCCACTCTCGTGGTTTAAACTGAAGGAAGAACTCACTACCCGGACCAAAGTTCAATAAGGAGACGTCCTGAAGGAACCGGAAGTCCAACGAAGTCCAGCCAAGGAGATCAGCCAGCATCTAGGTGAAGCAGTGACAGCGAACGCGGAGGAGAAGTCCCGGTAGCAGTCAGCGACACCGTTTGCAGCGAGGATAGACGAGTGGCGAATAAAGCAACCAGCGACCTACGGCGGCGATCAACCTCATCGATTACAAGTCTAGTTGCGGTTAGCGGTCACCAGGAAGCTATCAAAAATGAAGACGACTTACTTGTAAGTGCATTATAAATGATTCACGTATATTTTAATTTATGTATTTCATATCATATCATATTTTGTTTCTCTCATTTTTTTAAAAATATTTGTATTGTGTACTATTCTAATCCCATGTCTGAACCTCTTGTTCCAAATTTATTGTATTGATTTAATTATATTGTTCATTCGCAAAATGGAAACCGATAACGGTCCCCATTCTCTCTCAGGTAGCGATGTAGAGACCTCCTACCACTTTCAACCATTTTTTATGTCAAAATTTTGTCAAAGAGCGATAAGCAAACTCACGCACATAAATTTTAACTGTAGAAAAAAAAGTATAAAACAAAATTTTATTCAAAATATAATAATCACGAATTAAAAATTTGTTTAGACTCTAAAAAATCAACATATTTTAAAATTAATTTCTCAAAAAAATTAAATCTAGCAAATTTTTTCAAAAGATTAATTCAACCAAATTATTATGAAAGATTTTATCTACAATCTCTTCTAAAATATTTAATCAAACTACAAATCCACAAATTATTATTGGGAACAATTACATGAAACAAAATCTTGACTTTATTTTAAAATATTTTATATTTCAATATATTTATCATAATCAATATAATATTTATATTATAAAAAAAAATATTACAATATAATCCTAAATAACATTATTTTATATTATTATCATTGCTATTAATTGTTGCAATTTAAATTTCAAAGAGTACCAAGAAAAATCTTGAACCTTTATCTAAAATCCAAAAAAGGGATTCTTCGGCTCTCGAGGGAATTCTTGCCGGTCCCCGAGAAGTGAATCTTTCATGAATTATAGTATTCATGTATAATAATAATAGCACCGTGTCTAGCGTATTATCGGCATAAAGCCCGAATCAAAAAAAAAAAAAGTTTTTTCCTAGACACCAGAGTGTTAACGATATATCCTTATTGAAAAATCCAATTTAAATATAGCACTGTGTTTAGCGACAACGGTAAACAGTCCGAAACATATTCTTAGGAAATTCCTAAACACAGGAGCATATAAAAATTTGACAGAATGTCAAATTCAAATGTAGCACTGTGTCTAGTCTACATCGGTATAAAGTCCGAATCAAATCTATTTATTTATAGACACAGCAGCAAGTCCGAACCTAAATTTTAATTACTCCTACATAAAGGAACGGATATATCCATGTTCAGAATCTTTACTAAATTAATACTTCTGAACCTAATAACGAAGGAATGCGCTTGATGCTCACACCTTTCAAGGAGTTCATCCGTGGATGTCCCTAGTTACTGTCTCGAATTAAATTTAAATAAATTTAATAACGAATGGCTTGTGCCTGTGTTCACACCTTTCAAGGAGTTCATCCGTACAGTTGCCGGCAAACTTCTTGGACATTTTTCGGCGTGGTGGGGGTATGCGCAGAAGACAAATTTTGGGTCTCGTTGGTGGAATGGTACATGCGCAAACTCTCCCCCACTTCGCCGAAAAATGTTCAACATGTTTGCCGGCATCTGTACAGGTCCATAGTTTCCCTCTCTCGAGACTCCAAGACAAATCATGTCTTAAAAAAAAAAAAAGAAGCTATCTACCGAACGCCTAGTAGAAAGCCAAAATCCGGCACTAAATCTATTATCATTATCTATTTATTAATATGATATACATAAATACGTACTTAATAATATGTAATTATATTTTATGCATTTGTCTAGAAATAAAACTCTAGATTTATGTCATCAAAATTCGAACAAACAAATCGAAGTCTTCGAAACGCGTATGTTTATATAAATATTTCTATACATACTTTGTGAAACATACTTATATGTAGTAAAAATTACTTTACACCTTTGAGACTATAATCTCTTCTAATACTAAATATAAAATACATGTGTCTACAATAACAATCTATACAAAAACTTACCTGAGACACATCATCTCTAATCAAGAAAAAGCAAAAAAAAAATGTACACGTTACTTACTATTCAATTCATAAGTCACCTTGCGATATGAAAGCATTTTGGGACTTAGAATCTTATTCAAAAATTATAAATAACTTTTTAAAACTCTTAACCTTTAAAATCCCTAACAAAACAATGAAAGAAATGTAGTCTTCAGTTGTTCTGAAGGACAACAAAGGCACTCAAGTTCCAAAGAAAAGAGATTGACGGAACCTATTATCCACCATCATAATTTTTAAAAAAGGTTTCAATCTAACAACGGAAACCTCGACACCCCCATCGGTGTTGTCCTTTTGCAAGATCAAATACCTGCCTACAGCACATGCTTTGCAAACATTTAATGAAGAAAAAAATGAAACAAAGCTTTCATCGATATGAAGCTCTTTAGGTTGTCCATATCCAAACGTTTTCAATGATATCTTTATGGAACTAAATTTAAATATATCACTTTTCACAGACCCTTGGTCTGATTATAATTTCTAAATCGTTAAAAATTTTAATTGATTGAAGCAGTATTATTAAAATTATATATTTATGAGGCGAAGAAGCTTTATTGCGACGCCGATGTTCTACTTATAATAATTCTCTACATTTATAACCTACTCTTGCATCGAATCTTAGTATTAATATTAATAAATTAATTAATTAATAAATTTTATAATTTTATAAAATTGATCTACAATAAGAGAAATTTTGACACTTCAATATTTCAGAAATCTAAAAAATCCATTAATCACTACAAATAATTAATACATATAAGTAATCTGAACCTGATATACCGGAGTAGGGGGGGTGGTCTGAGGTGTCAGAGGTGATATAAAATCACGGTGTGGTAAACCGGCCGGGAGATCTCAGATCTACGTATGCCGGCGGTTACGCCCTCCCCTAGGTACAATCAAAACGTCAGGTGACTGACTAGGACACTGATATCTCGAGGCGGGTGAAGGGATATAAAAATAATAAAATCGAAACAATTTTACAAGTTTCTATATTGGGCACTGTGGCAAATTAATTTACATGAAACATTAATCTTAACTTACATACGACGCAGCAAAGTGGTTACTAATTTAAAAATTACATGAACCCTAATTTAGAGGGAGAGGACCAAATTATAAACAAAGAAAGAAAAAAAGACAAAACACATAAAAAATCTGATCTTACTGCTAAAATGTATGGTGACGAGATTAAATTAACACTTCGGTAGAAACAGGTGGGCGGAGAAAAAGTCTTTAGATCGGGGTAACCTGTTTCGGAGAGTTCGGCAAGTGTCTTCTTCGTGCTGCTTCGTGGTGGGCGGCGGCTTCTGGCGTCGGCTTCTGGCGTCGGCGTCGTCCTCTGACTGTGTAGGCTACGTCGGCGGCTTCTGACGTCGGCGTCGTGGCGGTCGGTAGCGAGACGTCGCTTCTTTTGTCACTGGGCGTCGCGGCGGTACACTGTGCGTCGCGGTTTCGGATACGTCGTTTCTGGCGTCGCGATGCCGATTCGGTGGTCGCTACCGTTCGGACTTACTTTCTTCGAGAGTTACCAGGGTATTCGGCCGGACCGATTTTACGGGTCAGGCTAGAGTTCCTGGTCTCTCCACCTTCAGCTTCTAACTTCAACTCCTCACTCAACTCCTCTCAACTCCTAACTCCAACTTCAACTTCAACTGGTTTCTCGGCGGCTGGCTTCGCCTTATATTCTCTTCTCGCCGGCCTGAGGCGTGACCGACGGTGGAAAGGGGGCATCCCTTAGCTCCCTATTGGTCCGGATGATGTAGACCGTCTCCCGGTCGGGCCGCTCTTGATCCACCCTCGTCGTCCATTGGCTTCCTCTGGGTCCATCCCAGGCCCCGATGGACGTTACTGGTTACGGGACCCGGCGTCGCATATGTTACGCCCCCTATTGTTCTCCCAGTTGGCGGCTAATCTCGATGCTTTTCTGGTATGTAGGCCTAAACACTTTGTTATTTCACGAACGCTTTGTTCACTGTTCATATCCCTATCCCGTCACCAAAACACATTGCAAAATGAATTAAACTTAAGGAAAAATACTACAGTACAAATTGGCAAAGGCGGAAAATTGAAAACACAAATCCGCATCAACACTTTACCCAACATTACCCAAAAATAAAACTGCTTACATATACATACTTAATTAAATCGACACGCCAGACATATTTTTATCGACCAGTTATTTCTACCATTATTGACTAATTACATGGGATTGACGCAGGGTTTCATTAGATCACAGTAAAATTCCTTGAGCATGCATTACAATATTAATCTTATCATTAAGTCGTCGGTTTGATTCTTACAGTAGGCCTCCCAATATTTAACGTTATTTATACATTACAACATTACAGGTCAACCCTTATCATTTTACATTGATTATCTTCGATACCTCCACAAAATCATTATTATTTGTTTTTCTTTTATATATGATACACCGGACGGCATTTAAAATTTACCACTCCGCATATTCTCTTCCTTTATTTTTCTTTTTAATTTTTTTCCTTTAACAATGACAACATGTACTTGATACTTAGTTTTATTTTTAATTTTAGCTTAAATAAAACAAGCTATCGTACTTCTTAGTTGGACCAAACATAATTGTCAATATGTGACATAGAGATACAAAACAAAGGGCTAAAATTATACAGACATCGTGGCATTTCTTAGTGAATCAATTAACATAAAAACTTATTTACATGGGATACATGCTTCAAGCGGGTCCCCTAATGTTAATGTTCTGTATACATCTTTGTAATTTCTTTTGGGATTACAAAGTACATGAATTTGCATCAACGCCACTTTCCCGAAAGGAATGCTTACATATACTAACATAATCAAATTCGATAAACATTTTTTTTTTTTCAAGAAATTATGTTAAACCTTATTGCTAGAAGAACAATTAAGAAAACTTGGCGTAAATTAAATAATATAACATTATTTACACCTAAATAATGAAAATTCTTACTTCAATATGTAAGCTGGATTGAATGCAAAACATTTTTTTTTTGGACTTTCATTATACTAATCATTATCTTATCAAATCAGCTTTCTTCCACCCCTGGTATAAGAATATAGGAAAATAATAAAAATAGAGAACACTAAAAAATTATATAAGCCACATTCCACCCGGCAGACAATTGAAAATTTTCCAAACAAGAATTATTTTGAGCTTTATTATTACTAGATTAAAACAACTATTTTAAAATAGACCGACAAATTATATTGCTTAAACGAGTAATCAAAACAATAATTGCATGTTTACAGATAGGTTATATACCTACAACCTACAAATTTGTATAAAAAAAACACAATATTGGGAGCTTAAATAACTAATGACAAATTGACATTATTCATAAAAAATAATTAAAACTCACAAATTAACATTATTCAACTAGGTGTATGTAATATATGAAAACATAAGACATGAAAGCCTCGATCTAAAGTAATATTAATGTTTATTCCAACACGGCATTTACTTATTTGCAATTAATTAACTATTTTGTTTCAACCCCGTGTGCCAAAATTCATTCTGCAGACAGATTTCAAAAGACTAAAAAGTCGGAATCTTATATCTCTTCAACCGTGTTACATCTTTTCACGAGATAATATTCTATTACGTTATATATTATATATTACATCAATATCAAACATCGTCGGCAATAATACAATCCAGTTTTTTTCCTTTTGTTACGATCAATACATTTTCTATTATTTGCTACAAGTTAGATTAATTTGGGATGATCTCGTTATTATTTCAAATTGCAATGTCAAATTGATACTGTCGCCATGTGGTGGATCGGTATGTCAGCGCTTTCTAAAACATCTCTATTGTCTGTCGAGGACAATAGTAAGTTTACTGCGACGACTTTCGGAATTATTATCTTGTTTTTCTAAAAAATGTCTTTCCCAAAACAATGGCGACTTCTCTAACAAACGCAGCTTTCTAAACCGTTGTCCCATGTGTTCGCATTTGGCCAAGATGTTCTTTCTATTGTTTAATCGGGGTTAGAGATATACGTCCCGCTGCAAGAAAAGGTTACCGTTTTTACCCTTCCAAGATGTTACTTAAGAACAAAAGGTTGCGAACGTATTGCCCATCCTAACAAAAGGCCGTGCACTTTTAATGTCTTCGGCAACCCTAACTTTCTAATTCATTGTTTCATATGTTTTATGGCGGGCTATCCTAAGAGCGATCGTCCGTCGCAATGTTATTTTTTGAACAATAGGTCACATATTTCGTCCTCGAACAAAAGATCGAACATGACCGGCTGTGACCACATGGCGCGTGATCTTCGAAACATGGGCGCTTTGATTTCGGTATTGCCCTAGGACAAAATTAATAACCTGGTTCGCGTCATATTCCGGTACATCAACACGCACCCCCCCGAGTTGACGCGAACCGGTTATTATTAGGCCACCTGATGTGCGTTTGGTGGTCGCTAGCACTCCCTCTTCAGCATTAGCCCAGCGACCTAACCTATCGTTCCGCGCGAAGAGCCAAGGCGACAAAAACAAAAAAAAATATCTCGGACTGACTCCTGACCTAGGGGTTATCAAACTATATTGGGGAACAGGGAAAACGGAAAAAATCTCCAGCCTTCTGGCTTCCGGTGTCACTCATCTCCCTTCCGGTTATTACTTGCGTGCGTGCGTGTGTGTATGTGTGCGTTTTCCTATGCAGCCCTCCTCGCTCTTTTTCTCACTTCACTCCGGCGGGTCCATGTCGGCGCCCTGCCGACGATGGGGTCCGCGCCCGCGACCCCCCTTTCGGGTCCTTCCTCGCCTAACACGCCCTTGTGCTCCGGCGGTTTCCTTCGTCGTCTCCCCCTTATGCATCCATATCGGCGCCCTGCCGATGATGGAACCGTGCCCGTGACCGCTGCCTGGGTCCTCCGTCGTCTCATGCTCGTCCCGTTCGTCCTACTTCGTCATGCCTGCGTCCGCATTCAGCGCTCTAGCCTTGCTGGACTCTGTTCTACGCCCGCTGCATATTCCGGCGCCACAACACATACAAGGAAACACACGCCGCACTAACGCGCCTCGCACTGAGACCGGTTGTGGACAAGGAGAATTATGAATATTTAAAAAAAATAATAATGCCTACATCGTCGCCTCGGCCACCTCGTATCCTATTTATCGCGAATTCCGAACTACGCATCGCTTGGTACTTAACCCACTTCCGGTCCGATAGTAAATCTTAAACAACGGATAAAAAAAAACGGTAAAATAGAAAGTGGCACCTACTCTCTCAAGTGTACGACAACGAGAGAGAAAAAAGTACTCTGAATCTCCCTTTCTTACTACGACTACAATTATTATTCACGTACAATACTCAATGAGTGGGCACATTAGGACTTACACTAAACTCATTATCGTCAGCGACCGTAAACTCGACCTAAATATACATTTTTGAAGTACTCGGTCGGCCCCTCCTAATTAAGTAACAATGGGGTGTTATGGGGATTATCGGCGCCTGGGGCCATTGACCCGCTATTTACTATTCCTAGCTCGAGTGCATCATAAAACAACCTTTCCCGGCGCCCATTGTCCGAGACGAAACCAAAATGGTTTGACTGTCGGCACGCCGCTGTCATCTTGTTAATCTATCGGAATATATTCTATTCTTACGTGTTAACTAATTTCTAATATCTCCACTTAATTCTAACTTATATAAACGAGAAAAAAAATTAAAAGTGTTTCCGGGAGAAGAACTGCTGCTATAATCGTCCGTACTCTAATTTAAATCTATTCTTACTATAATGTCTTTATTTTGGTGCCCCGGTAAAATAATATTTTGGTATCCGGTTGTCTCCCCGGACATATCAAAACCGTGAAAAGATTCGCCGACTGTACAACGCTATCCGCCCTTCGTGAAATCCGCGGTTCTACTCGCGCCGCGAGCCTTATCGCAACAAAAATCGTCTGCAGGAAAATTACATAGTAACATATCCCTACTTGTGGCGGTTGGCGAAATTGTTCCCTTTCCGCGCACGATTTTCTTTCTTTACGGAACCCCATGATTAGGTGCACGATTCGTCGCACACAAGTTTATCATATGGTACCGACCGGGTAAGTCATTAGGCTCGATTACTTTGGTCTGTGGGCGCCAGGTACTTTAAGGTTGAAGTACCAACCGATTAGCTCGATTCTATCATCCCTCGTTTCACTCGCTTGATATCAGTGTCTTTAATCTAAATCTCAGTGTGGGATCCGCCAGAAAACCCTTTTCCGGCGTGCGTTATACGCACGAGCCCCGCGTTGGAAGCGCCACTTGATATACCGGAGTCGGGGTGGTCAGGTCTGAGGTGTGAGAGGGGTCAGAGGTGATATAAAATCACGGTGTGGTAAACCGGCCGGGAGATCTCAGATCTACGTAAGCCGGCGGTTACGCCCTCCCCTAGGTATAATCAAAACGTCAGGTGACTGACTAGGACACTGATATCTCGAGGCGGGTGAAGGGATATAAAAATAATAAAATCGAAACAATTTTTTACAAGTCTCTATATTGGGCACTGTAGCAAATTAATTTACATGAAACATTAATCTTAACTTACATACGACGCAGCAAAGTGGTTACTAATTTAAAAATTACATGAACCCTAATTTAGAGGGAGAGGACCAAATTATAAACAAAGAAAGAAAAAAAAGACAAAACACATAAAAAATCTGATCTTACTGCTAAAATGTATGGTGACGAGATTAAATTAACACTTCGGTAGAAACAGGTGGGCGGAGAAAAAGTCTTTAGATCGGGGTAACCTGTTTCGGAGAGTTCGGCAAGTGTCTTCTTCGTGCTGCTTCGTGGTGGGCGGCGGCTTCTGGCGTCGGCGTCGTCCTCTGACTGTGTAGGCTACGTCGGCGGCTTCTGACGTCGGCGTCGTGGCGGTCGGTAGCGAGACGTCGCTTCTTTTGTCACTGGGCGTCGCGGCGGTACACTGTGCGTCGCGGTTTCTGATACGTCGTTTCTGGCGTCGCGATGCCGATTCGGTGGTCGCTACCGTTCGGACTTACTTTCTTCGAGAGTTACCAGGGTATTCGGCCGGACCGATTTTACGGGTCAGGCTAGAGTTCCTGGTCTCTCCACCTTCAACTTCTAACTTCAACTCCTAACTCCAACTTCAACTCCTTAACTCGACTCAACTCCTCTCTCCAACTTCAACTGGTTTCTCGGCGGCTGGCTTCGCCTTATATTCTCTTCTCGCCGGCCTGAGGCGTGACCGACGGTGGAAAGGGGGCATCCCTTAGCTCCCTATTGGTCCGGATGATGTAGACCGTCTCCCGGTCGGGCCGCTCTTGATCCACCCTCGTCGTCCATTGGCTTCCTCTGGGTCCATCCCAGGCCCCGATGGACGTTACTGGTTACGGGACCCGGCGTCGCATATGTTACGCCCCCTATTGTTCTCCCAGTTTGCGGCTAATCTCGATGCTTTTCTGGTATGTAGGCCTAAACACTTTGTTATTTCACGAACGCTTTGTTCACTGTTCATATCCCTATCCCGTCACCAAAAACACATTGCAAAATGAATTAAACTTAAGGAAAATACTACAGTACAAATTGGCAAAGGCGGAAAATTGAAAACACAAATCCGCATCAACACTTTACCCAACATTACCCAAAAATAAAACTGCTTACATATACATACTTAATTAAATCGACACGCCAGACATATTTTTATCGAGCAGTTATTTCTACCATTATTGACTAATTACATGGGATTGACGCAGGGTTTCATTAGATCACAGTAAAATTCCTTGAGTATGCATTACAATATTAATCTTATCATTAAGTCGTCGGTTTGATTCTTACAGTAGGCCTCCCAATATTTAACGTTATTTATACATTACAACATTACAGGTCAACCCTTATCATTTTACATTGATTATCTTCGATACCTCCACAAAATCATTATTATTTGTTTTTCTTTTATATATGATACACCGGACGGCATTTAAAATTTACCACTCCGCATATTCTCTTCCTTTATTTTTCTTTTTAATTTTTTTTCTTTAACAATGACAACATGTACTTGATACTTAGTTTTATTTTTAATTTTAGCTTAAATAAAACAAGCTATCGTACTTCTTAGTTGGACCAAACATAATTGTCAATATGTGACATAGAGATACAAAACAAAGGGCTAAAATTATACAGACATCGTGGCATTTCTTAGTGAATCAATTAACATAAAAACTTATTTACATGGGATACATGCTTCAAGCGGGTCCCCTAATGTTAATGTTCTGTATACATCTTTGTAATTTCTTTTGGGATTACAAAGTACATGAATTTGCATCAACGCCACTTTCCCGAAAGGAATGCTTACATATACTAACATAATCAAATTCGATAAACATTTTTTTTTCAAGAAATTATGTTAAACCTTATTACTAGAAGAACAATTAAGAAAACTTGGCGTAAATTAATTAACGTAACATTATTTACACCTAAATAATGAAAATTCTTACTTCAACATGTAAGCTGGATTGAATGCAAAACATTTTTTTTTGGACTTTCATTATACTAATCATTATCTTATCAAATCAGCTTTCTTCCACCCCTGGTATAAGAATATAAGAAAAGAATAAAAATAGAGAACACAAAAAAAATTATATAAGCCACATTCCACCAGGCAGACAATTGAAAATTTTCCAAACAAGAATTATTTTGAGCTTTATTAATACTAGATTAAAACAACTATTTTAAAATAGACCGACAAATTATATTGCTTAAACGAGTAATCAAAACAATAATTGCATGTTTACAGATAGGTTATATACCTACAACCTACAAATTTGTATAAAAAAAACACAATATTGGGAGCTTAAATAACTAATGACAAATTAACATTATTCTTAAAAATAATTAAAACTCACAAATTAACATTATTCAACTAGGTGTATGTAATATATGAAAACATAAGACATGAAAGCCTCGATCTAAAGTAATATTAATGTTTATTCCAACACGGCATTTACTTATTTGCAATTAATTAAACTATTTTGTTTCAACCCCGTGTGCTAAAATTCATTCTGCAGACAGATTTCAAAAACTAAAAAGTCGGAATCTTATATCTCTTCAACCGTGTTACATCTTTTCACGAGATAATATTCTATTACGTTATATATTATATATTACATCAATATCAAACATCGTCGGCAATAATACAATCCAGTTTTTTTCCTTTTGTTACGATCAATACATTTTCTATTATTTGCTACAAGTTAGATTAATTCGGGATGATCTCGTTATTATTTCAAATTGCAATGTCAAATTGATACTGTCGCCATGTGGTGGATCGGTATGTCAGCGCTTTCTAAAACATCTCTATTGTCTGTCGAGGACAATAGTAAGTTTACTGCGACGACTTTCGGAATTATTATCTTGTTTTTCTAAAAAATGTCTTTCCCAAAACAATGGCGACTTCTCTAACAAACGCAGCTTTCTAAACCGTTGTCCCATGTGTTCGCATTTGGCCAAGATGTTCTTTCTATTGTTTAATCGGGGTTAGAGATATACGTCCCGCTGCAAGAAAAGGTTTACCGTTTTTACCCTTCCAAGATGTTACTTAAGAACAAAAGGTTGCGAACGTATTGCCCATCCTAACAAAAGGCCGTGCACTTTTAATGTCTTCGGCAACCCTAACTTTCTAATTCATTGTTTCATATGTTTTATGGCGGGCTATCCTAAGACGATCGTCCGTCGCAATGTTATTTTTTTGAACAATAGGTCACATATTTCGTCCTCGAACAAAAGATCGAACATGACCGGCTGTGACCACATGGCGCGTGATCTTCGAAACATGGGCGCTTTGATTTCGGTATTGCCCTAGGACAAAATTAATAACCTGGTTCGCGTCATATTCCGGTACATCACACTCACGTGTATTTTCGGTTTCAGTATGACAGTTCAAAAGGACGATAAAATATTTCGTTTTTGTAGCAGATATCCTTTGTGAAATGTCAATATTCAGTTTCATATCGAAACAAACATATTATCAGAGGATGTCAATGTCGGAGGCGGTGACGTGGTAGCGGGATTGTAAAAAATAAACAAGCAAAATCGCCACAAAATAAAGACATATTTGATATTGAAAAATTAAAATTGCGTCGCAAATTGTGAACCACAGAATATTTGTGAACAGTGTAACCAATGTGAACATTTTGCGAAACCAACATTAATACCACTACAATAATTGTTAAAATAGTTGGCAAGGGTAGGTAAGTACTGACACCAAATTAGAACCGCCGAAAAATGAAATTTAAAAAATTTCCCATAAAAGAATTGATGCCATTATAACGGAATCGAAACTTTATGGATAGAGTGCGCAGGCCCTGAAAGTAAGCGGTCGATAAAAGCATAGATTTTTACGAAAACGGATCGTCTGATCGGTGGAGAACGTAAAAATCTATGCTTTAAAAGAACGCTTACTTTAATCCAACTTGAAACAACCGGCCCTTAAACACTCGTCGTATGTTATTAAAATGTTTCACTAATTCAAAGATGTTAATTAAATACCGATAATTAAAATAAAAAAACAACTCACGAAATACCAAAAAATCAACTAATCACTCAATATAGTGCGAGTACAAAAAGGTACCTTTGTTGAACCTTTGTAATAGGCTAATCAAATGTACTGAATTTACCCATTGACCCATTCACTTAAAATTTAATGGTCGCGTTCATATTTGTATGTGCAGCGACGCTCCTGTACTAGCGATGCGCGATTACGATTATTATAACTCGAATTATTCAATTATTGAAATGTTTCGAATAATTCGATTATTAAAATCATTAATAATTAAAATCATTCGAATATCAATCTAGCACTGCGCGATGTGACGCCAGGCAAAGCCGAGAGCCGAGTACCAATCACGCCCACCCACTCCGCGAAGCATTCAACGAGTGATTCTACTAACCATCCCGAATAATTTCAACACGAGTGATCACTCATGATGGTTAGTAGAATCATTCGAATGAAAATTAGGTATGAATAAAAGAGATTCTTAAGTATATATTTCTCTCTCTTTTGATATACCATTGGCTTTATATATAAGAAGAAGACAGATGATAACAGAATGTCGTAATGTATTTGACAAACGAAAACTTCTTAACATAGACAAGGAAAGAGTTTTTATTGTCTTTCTTTGTCTAATCTCCTTACAATGTGAGTGAATGTTGGTGAACGTATGTCTTTTATCTTTTGCCGCAGCCCGCGGCTAACTTCAGACCGAATGATTATTCGAATAATTCACTCGCCGTTGACGTCGATTATTAATTCGATTATTTACTCAGTTACTAATTCTATTCGAATAGAATTAGTAACTGATGACCGAATGATTATTCGAATGATTCACTCGCCGTTGGCGTCGATTATTAATTCGATTATTTACTCAGTTACTAATTCTATTCGAATAAAATTAGTAACTAATGTCAACGCCGAGTGAAATCATTCGAATGATTATTCGGTCCGATGTTCGCCGCGGTCAGCGATAATATTATTGTTTGTTAGACGTTGAATTTTCGATTTTTAGAGGGATTTAAAAATAATAGACATATATTTTTTTAAGAATAGCAATTTTGAAAAAATAGGTATGTTAAATTTTAATTATTTGGCTTTGAATAACGAATTAACATGACGCTGTGAAATACTTGGTGTATTAAATAAATAAGACATATGTTTATTGAATTTGGCATAGGTACCTAGATCTGTTCTTATTTTTTGAGGACAATAAAAATAATTACTTTTAATATCATCCAATGTACATTATTTATATCATTTTAAATAATATTATAACCCCGATTTTCATAAAATTAATGAAAATATCGGAAGAATCATAAAAATAATAAAACTTATTACAAAAATATTCATATTCAAATTACGATAACTAATATGTATCAACTTATCATCGCTGCATATACCGAATGTAACATACCTAGTTCACAATATTTCGTAGGTAGATCCCTGCCTATGTTGAGTCTAAAACGCTCAAGCAACCATGACCTAATATCAATAGGTAGTAACGGAGATAATCGACTTCAAAGTTTGTATTTTTCTTTTCAATATTTCTGACTAATATTCTGCAAAAAAGTTGGACCATCATTCAAGTAACGTATGTATACCAAAAATTTAAATTTCAATCGCTTTAATATAGGTCAAATAAAATGAAAAAACTTTAATTTCTGAAAAAAAATCTTTAAAAAAGTTTTAATCATTTGGCTTGTGTTAAAGCATAGCAATCTTTATAAGTTAAAGCGAAAGTTTTAATTTTTGTTTTAAGTTATTTTAATGACGGTCCAGCTTTTTGCAAAAGATAAGTATAAAAATGCAAACTTTGAAATTAATTATCTCCGTAACTACTGATATTAGGTCATGGGTTGCCTGAATATTTTCGATTCATAACATAGGCAGGAATCTACCAATGAAATATTGTGAACTAGGTCTGACACACCTTGTATAATATAGCTCATATGTGATGTTTAGTTTATTCTGTGATAATTGAAAAAAAAGTAACTGCGAAGAATAGACTTACAATTTTTTTTTAAATTACTAGGCATACTTTAATGTCACTATTTTTTTTATAGAAAAAATTGTCATTTTTTCATGTTTTTTGCACATACTTCCGGCATATGGAATTTATTCTGTACTGAGTTACGGCCACAAAATGTGAGAGTATAGAGAAAATATTATATATTAGTATTAATTTCTTTGCGGGTAACCCGCGTCAAAGTCTGGTCCTCAGAAGGATCATTCGTCAACCGACGTTTCGCCTGAATCGCAACAGGCATCTTCAGGGTGCCTTGTTAATAAATTTCCATCACGAGGGGCAGTGCGAGCATGTCCGTTCGTATTGGAAGCTTACTACCAAGCCTTGTAGCCAGTGACATGGCCACTGGACAACGAACTTCAATTTTATTTACCAATGTTTTCGCATGGTTTGGCCATGTGGAACTGAGGAGCAAGGAAAGGTAAGGAAAATTGTTTGTCGAAGGCAGCAGAAACAGAGGGCGTCTGCGGAATTAAAATAATAAAACAATATATTCGGTGTATACTGTTTTATTGTATTTTATATAACTATTAACAGGAAAATGAAAATTTTAATAAAAAAAATACAACTTTCAATTATAATTAAATGAAGCCATATCTCTTTTGGCTTTATGCCTTTCCAAAACAACTTCGTGAATTTCCTGCCGATTCTTCAGTAGTGTTTTGAAAATCTCTAACTGAACTGCTATAATTTTTTCTCTGCATATCACTTGGAGTCGTTTTGGCTTTTATTACCTGCAAACAAAGAAAAGGTTATAAACAGAGAAACTAGAATAAAAACAATATAGATCAAATTAAAAAACATTTTGTAATCGCAAAGACTAAATATGTAGGAAAACACGTAATTTTATCAATAATCTAACCTTCCTGGCGCATTTCTTCATATTCTCGAACCTATTTCGAAAATCTGTCAGACAGTATGTATTATATTCGTTGCGTAGTGCAGAAGTAAGATCTGACGATATGAACGTCATCTGTCAAAAAATTTGCTTGCTTTCTCTGAAAAAACATTGTTATAAGTGTTTATTACCATTTAATTAACAGCATAAACTGTTGAATATCGTTAAATCCATGAATACTTACTTTGTGTCATTATCAACAAACAATATAAATCACTGTCAAACATTTAAAATGACGTTTAAATGACGTGTTGCCATGTGCAAAATTATAGACTTTTGAAAAGTGATTTGAAAAATATTTTTCAAAGGTTGTACAAAAACTGGGGTATGTTGTTTGCATAAATTATTTTAAACCGAAGCCTCCCTAAGGCCTGGATGTTTCAAGTTTGAACAAAATAAGTGTAAATCCTGGGTTAAACTGAGTTTGACCTCAAGGTTACGCGAAATCTCACAGAAACAGTTGTTTCAAACTAAATATCCATAAGCGTGCTATAAATATTGTAGTTTATTAACGTTGCAGACATAGTACATTCGTATTTTTTTTATTTATGGTCTACTAGAAGCATTCCAATATTCCGATTTGATTATCGATATTTATAGAAACAAAAAATACTCAATCTTTTTTCTAGGAATGCTCCGGTTTACATTAATTAATGAAACAACATACCCCGGTTTTCATACAACCTTTGAAAAATTTATTTTTTTAAAGACTTACGAATATTATAAGTTATTACCTTTGCAGACATAGTATAAAGTATACATCATTTTTTAAGTATACCGTCATATTTTTTTGGGCGCAAAAATAATCGATAACTCGTAATTCGATTACTAATCATTCGATTATGAAAATCATTCGATTACTAATCATTCGATTATGAAAATAACTCATAATCGCGCATCGCTATCCTGTACTCACTGTGCTGAAAATTCAAAATGTTCTATTCGATTCCCACTACATTGTGCGTGTCGTGCGAGCCTCGCATATGTGCAGTGTGTGCACAGGAGCGCCGTCGCCGCAAATAAAAATATGAACGCGACCGTATGGGTCCGCTCTGTACCATAGGACTACGAATGAAGTAAATGTGCGATTAAAAACGTGTGTAGTGTATGCTTCAGTACAATGTAGTACTACATTGTAGTACTTAGTACAGGGCGGACCCATCGCTACAATCGTCCCAATGGAAGCTGCCGCACGAGCCAAGACCGAAAAAGCGCGCCAAATTCGGTCGAATGTGAAGGTTTCGCTTACAAGTAATTGAATGTTTCTGCGTTAACTTTGTGGAAATCCATTATGAACAAATAATGAAATAAAACAATGAACTTTATTTTTTTCCACTTATATTTGAGCACTTGTTTCACTACATGTTTCGGAAACGTCCGTTTCCTTCATCAGGTGAATTAAGACTGAGGTATGTGGGAGTGGTTGTCTGGTGTGTGAGTGTGGATTCGGTAGAAGTGGAGGGGGTATCTAGGTAGTGGGAGATCGGGAACATTGTAAGAAGGGGTGATGTGAAGGGTTTTTGAATGTATTTGATTATTGATTATGTTATTTGTTGTGTTTAGGTTTTTATGAATTTCAAGTGTTTCTAAATTATTTTGTTTTAGGCCGTATGTCTGCTTATGTAGGATGTGTATTTTTGTATTGCTGAAAGTGTGGTTATTTTCTATAATATGATTGGCGTACTCCGAAAAATTATGATTTGTGAGGCACCTTTTATGTTCTTTAAATCTTTTTTCAATTGATCTGCCTGTCCGACCTATATATGACATCTCACAATCCCCACATTCTAGTTTATATACCCCACTACAGTGTAATTTTTTTTTCGATTTATTATTTTTTAATTGTTTTTCGATTGTATTGTCAGTATAGAAAGCTGGTTTTATATTATTTGGTAGTTTTCTGGAGATATCGTATGATATTGTATCTATATAAAATATATATTTTTATAGTAAATAGTAAAGAAGAAGATTCGGAGTACGATACAGGCAACAATAGTGTACCTGATTAAAATTCATTATAAGAGTTTGAAATTATTTAATTTTATTAAAAAAGTATAAAGTCATTGTTTTCATTTTATAAATAACAATTTTGAAATCATTCTTATTTTGAAAACGAATTCAAATAAGCTATTGGATTCTAGTTACGGTTACGAATAGATTTCTTAATAATTATTATTTGGGGATTTAAAAATTAAATAAAGTTTATTTTTATAATACATATATGCTTATTTCAGGTTAAGAAAATAAAATAATATTTATATATTTTTTTGCGTCTATAATTTACAGTAGCCGGCAAACATCTTGAAATTTTTCGGCGTAGTGGGGGAAGTTTGTGCATGTACCATTCCACCAAAGAGACCCAAATTTTGTCTTCTACACATTCCCCCACTACGCCAAAAAATTTCAAGAAGTTTGCCGGCAACTGTAGGTACTAACAAAAATAATGTTTCGAGTTTTTGTAAACGCCCTGTAACTCACACAATGCATGTGGCTTTCTTAAAGTGAACGGAGTCTACCTTCACTTTGAGCATAGACAAATACTTAACAATTTTGTTTCTCAATTTATTTAATTGTCTACAGCTTTGTACGTCATGCGTCGCCCTATATTGTCTCTTTTCTATGCGTCGCCCCGTCGCCCGCACAAATGACATTGACATTCTTTCGGGAAGGCGTATATTTTTCCTATTTCGGTTTTGGTAGTATTAACTATTGAATAATATAACTATACATGGCCTTAATCAAATTATTCCAAAGCAATATTTAGAAGATCTCCAGTCTGAGTTTTGTGATGTCGTGTTTTTAAACGGTACACGTAATATATTTTCAAAATTATTTAAAGAATACAATAACAAAAGTTTAACCTACGTCTTATTTTTGCCTACAGGTAATCAATGCCATACATTTTGATAAGGGGTAACTTGGCGTCATACGGTCACAAAACTCCTTGGAGGGTGCTAGTGTCTGGATTACAAGGTAAAGTATCCATTACCCATCCTTGATATATTTTTATCAATTTAATCTGTGGTTTAATTCTGTCTTTCTTTTACGCCTAAATACTGTTGTGGGTTAGCAAATACTCGATTTTCAAAACTGTGCATTTCAGAGTAAGCAGCGGCTCTTTATGTGATAAATCTGAATCTTTATACTCTCATTAAATCATGTGTCCCAAAGAAGGCCTGGGTTTTTATGCTAACTATTCCATTTTTTGCTCAGTCAGCCACCTTTTGTACTTGTGTCAGAATGTTGGTATGATTTTCGTTTTAAGCTAGCAAATCTAATTATATGTTTAAATATTTCTGTTTTTGGGGTTGAGAGTTTCTAAATGTTTATCCATAATCGAGAGGCATTGATTGGGAAATGACGTGTGGAAAATAGTACAAAATTTTGTAGAAAGGCACCACCAGAATAAGGCTAGAGAAGTGCGACGAATTTTTTAACGATAGTGTAATGTCATATTTCTGCAAAATGTTCAAAAGGAAGCAAAGAAAGAAGAAGATTCAAATCAACCACAGACAGCAGATTCTGTAGTCGTCCTACACAATATCAAATTAAAAAATGACAATGAAATAATAAATATTTAAAAATCATTTTCATATAAATATTCATGGACTGTGGAATGAATCATCTGCGTTTCCATTATTTCTCAAAGGGAAATTCACTTTGATATACAATGGATTACTAACACATTTCCAGAAAATTTTTGGACTTACGCTTTCATGTTAATTACCACATTTATTAGAGAAACAATAAATATAGTTTTGCCTTCAAGTCACAAAATCTGTGACATGTGATGTTTTACTTTAATTTAATTGTAAATGGCAACTAATAATTAAACAAATGTCATTTAAAGCTAATTTGTTGGAATTGGTGGAATACGCAGACAGTAATGGGCTAAATCCAAGATAATGGTCCCATTGCATATACAACGAAAATGATTATTTCACTATATTATTGAATGTGCTAATAACAAAATGAAAGATAATTTACGTATAAAAAGTAAGTATTAAATAAGATATTACACTTGAAAGTTTCGAAAAATGCACTGCATATTTTGACATTTCATAGGCAATATATGAGGTTAGGTTAGGTTATTAGGTTTGGTTTGGTTAGGTTATTAGGTTTGGTTTGTTTAATTTAGATTACGATTACTTTAGTTAGATTAAATTAACCGGACATTAAATTATATAGTGAAATACTTATTTTCATTGTATGAACAACTGGACCATAGTCTTGGATTATTCCCAGTAATGGAAATTTAAAGTTTTTAAAATTATAAAATAATTAGGTGGCCTTCGACTTTTGCACATTGGTTCTTGAAAATGTGTATGTTCAAAAGTAGAGGGATGTAGAAAATTGTAATTTAAAATATTTATTTATCAAAACACAATCAAGTTAATGATGCGTGTTTATTTGCTTTGAGGTGGTTTAAATAAATTTTCCGAGAATTTGTTGAATACCACCCTTATTTTTCTTTTTTTGATAAAGAGTTGTACAATGTGATGAAGGATTCATTCATAATTTTGAGTCTGAAAGTCTTGACGATTTTATCAGCTTCTTCTTCCTCACTTTCGTTGTGTACTTCATTTATCAGTTGACAGATACATACTGAGTGAGATCCAATCAACTCATTAACAATTTGTTGTTGATGTCCAAGTTTAGCTTATTCACAGGTTTTCATTACTATTTCATCTGATAGTTTCCAGAGTTTGTACAGAATTTATAAAATCACTAATCATTGTGGTCATGATTGTTTCCAGGAATCTTTCATTGCTGACTTGTTTATTTCAGCTTGTGAGTCTCCAATATTGCCCATTGCGTTAAAGACAACTGTCTTAAAGGTTAGAGAAGGTTAAAATTGGCGAGTTTGTGTAGGTGAGGAGAGGATGGAAAATAAATATATGGTCTATAAACATATATTTAAAGTGGCCGCGGGAGAAATTAATGAAAACGCTGGGATTTAATACAGGATTTATTAATTACTGATTAATTAATTAATCAAAAGTACAAAGTCACTTAACACTATTTGACTTCACGCTATTATTTGAATTAAACTATTTCATAAATTTATCACTCGTAAATAGACACTTTATAATCGCTTTAACACTTTATTCAATATTACCTGGAACATTCCATCCAATTTCCGTACATATTATTTCGCTTTGGTTTATTTTGCTACGTAAGAACTTTCCAGAGTATTCGTCGTCAAATTGTCGCTTGCTTGGCCAACCTGGCCTTCGCAACTCACGGCTGCATTCGCTTCCGTGCTACTGTCAAGCGCGCCCAAAAACAATAACCCTCTCGTTACTCCCGTGTGCGGTCCTATTTATATTGGCTAATGCTTATATCGAAACCTCCAGGCGTTTCCAGTATTTAGGTGAACTTTCTCTTGGCTTCCAGGTTTTTATGGATGTTTCTCAATGATCCCCGAAAGTCGCAGATTACGCTAGGCCGTTCTGGAATCTTCGAAAGTGTTGTGATCATTTCAAACAACTGTCACTTGACATGAGTGCGCGATTCTTTTTAGCCTCGTTACAATATGATACGCATTGAAATTGAAAATTGAAATTGAAATGTTACAGACAACGGGACAGAGACTTGCTATATTAGTTCGCCACATTAGAATTAGATTAATAATTTATGAATGTGAATACGTATATATGGTATGTCAGGATAGAAGAGCGAAGTGTTACTGGAGAAACAGCGTGATCTAAATACAATAATTTTATTGTTTGTCCGTAACTCGCTGGAATGACGACTTTAGATAGAGTGTGACACGCAATCAGCCTGTGGCTCATGTTGCGCGGTCACGCAAGGGTCGTTATTAATTATTATTATTTCCTGTTATTTTTCACGAGTTTACAACTAGTAGTTTGTAATAATCAAGGTGTAATACTCTGTACAAAATGACTATTTATGGTAAGTTTGATTATCCGACATTGTTTTTGGATTGCAGCTGGAGATATAGAACAACTGAAGCGATTTGCTTGCGGAGGGTTCTGTGACACTTCAACCATTGTCTACTTGCAACATCCGTGCGTCATCCTCACAGCTCTCGAGGTGATCATATTTCACTAAAATATACAAATATTTGCAACGAGTCTCGCAAAACATTATTTGACAAAAATTTAAATTAAAAATTAAATATGATAAATTATTTTGCAGGTTTTGGGATACAAGGTGGTGGCTTCCAGCTCGACAGCCGTGAAACAAGACTACAACGAGTACATGTGGACGATGAGACGGGAGTTTGACGAACCCGAACCTACTGTTCTTGTGGAGAGAGACAACATCACAAATATTAACAAAGAGGCCATGACCCTCGCCAATATTCAAAGTTTAAAAGATGATGATATTTAAGTTTTGAAATCTGATATTGAAAACTGTCAAAAATCGGCAAATCATAGTAAATTTATTTTCATTACTCTGAAAGTATATCTATATATATATATATATATAAAGTGTTAAAAATACAATTCCTGCGAAAATATATTGTATTGTTTCAAATTAACGACAAACATTTTTATAATACATTTTTGAAATATTTACATGCAGAGAAATCTATCTACACGAGCTATGGCAACAGATCAAAAAGTCGAAACAGTGAGTCTCATTCCTCCAACGGATGGTACCTTCATTTATGTGGCTATTAAGGGGTCTCTGCACGCCTCCGACTGCGCAGTATTTGGACTGAATCAAGTTGAGCGTGCGGCAATTCAAAAGCGTTTCCCCGGTGTGTCCACCCATGTGGAACTCATCAACGGTATACTTGTGAATGGTCAGGTACTTCAGGTCATTAATTCACTGGCGGAGCTCGGTTACGAAGTAGTTACTAGTACTGGCGATGCCGAGATCACCTGGACGATGAAACGAGAAATTTAAAAGATTCTGCGGGTGTGTACCTTTTTTAGTGTCTCAATATGCACTGAATAACACTATATAATATTTTACATGTACATCAGAGCAGTTTCAAGAGAATCTATCAAAGGTTGAACAGATTTACACAACTTCAACATTGTTACCAGTTTTCAATTAACCACGGATACATTTCTGAACTTGAGTACGAATCTTACTGAATATAACTAACCAGGAGTAAAACTAATAAATATGACGAATGCTTCGAGTGATCAGCATCAACACAAGTCCTGTTCCTGTGTGCAGTCAACGTCTTGCGCCCAGACACTAGACGACATGGAGTTTGAGAGGGGAATTTGGTCGGCAGGTATGTGTTTTTAACAGTTTCAATTTTAGATAATTCTTAAGAGGCCAACTCTGTAGGGTCCGTTCACTTTATGAAAGCCACTTGCATTAGTGTGAGTGATACCGTCTGTAACACGTAAATTGTGTAGTGGTATTCCTTTTTCAAAGCTATTCCATTCGCCAATTCAGTATCACACTGGCAGTCACGCGGAGCGGTTGTATCTTTGTTTAATATTTTTTATTTAAAGATACGGTGACTGCACGATCACGATATCGTGACCACAGACTTAAATCAATTGAATAAAAATTTAGAGGAGCATTCGGAGTCCGATACAGATGACAATATTTTATCTTATTGATAAAAATTAATTATAAGATTTTGAAACCATTTAACTATAATTATACCTACTTATATATAATTTATTTTGAACTAGCTATGACCCATAAAAGATGATGTGCTTTTGTTATATATTTCGACAGCCAGTTAATGCTGGGAGAATAGCGCTAACTAGAGTAACGTCTTGATAACGTTAGTGATGGACATTATTAAAAAGAGAATTATGTTTTTTTTTGCTTCGTTTACCTAATTATTATATTATATCATTTTATTGTTTGAGCATTATGGTATCGTTGTTGATGGACATTGTTACATAGAGAATTATATATTTTGATTAATTCCAATGACATATGCGATATAATAGATAACGGATTCACTTATTAGTTTTAATTTTCAATAAACTGAATTATTAAAAAAAATTAATTTTAGAGTATTTTATTTAAAAAAGCATATAGTCAATGTTTTCATTTTATTTAATAACAATTTTGAAATCATATTAATTTTCAACACAGGATGAGTTTTTTTATAGTTTGTACCTATCCTTATTTTAGGTTTAGACACTAAAATAATATTTATATTTATTTTGCATCTAATTTATAATCAAAAAATTATGTTACGAGTTTTTGTAAACGCACTATTACTTACACTAATGCAAGCTTTCCTAAAGTGAATGGACTCTACATTATTATAAGAAGAGCCTGGTTACAAATATTTTAAATATGGAATGAGCCGTGTTTACAAATAGTAGCCTTCATAATAAGGATGAATAAGACCAACTGATTGTCGCTCTCCATGTAAAATTTTTTACTATAATTTCTTTACTTAACGGCTAACTTGCAAATAAAGGAAATTTATTGACCACTATTTAGTTATTATTCATCTCAATATATTTGATAAATTACAGCTCAGAGCGGGGACATAGAGCGTCTGATGAAGTTAGCCCGCCGGGGCGTGGATGCGGTGGACCGCGGGGGATACACGGCCCTGCACTACGCTGCCCGCTCGGGTCATGTTGACATCTGTCGTCAGCTCATACTCATGGGGGCTGCGGTCAATGTTAAGACCAGAGCTGGACAGGCTACACCATTGCACAGGGCTGCCACTGCCGGTACGTTAACATCATTATTAACTTCATCATTAAACACCCTTCAAGTAATATTTTAGATACCACAGATTTTATCAGTTTGTATCTTTTAAAAGTAGTGTTTGCTAAGTTTCACTAATAGTTTAATGTGATCATGGTTGCCATTTTCCATGCCAGCCACAACTTATAGTTAAATAAATACATGCTTAAATTTTTATTTTATTATTTGTGATATTTGAACCCAATATTAGATAAACATTGCACTTATTAAATACAGAGAAGATCAAACTAATATCTGTCTTAGGGCCGGTTGTATCAACTTGGATTATAGTAAATTTAAACCAATTATATCAGAATGTATATGCTAGACTACAATTTTTTAGAATAACTTAAATAGAATCTTTTTTCTTATATAAAAGTAATAAACTTAACATTTATTTAATTATTAACAATAATTAAGAAATTATATTAGCATTAACTGACAGGCTCCGGCCATAAAATTTGTTTTCAATGTCTTAGAAATCATCCTTAGTTTTGGAATATTTATGTGTACACAGAATATGTTTTCTCGCAAGTGTAAAGCTTACATTATGGCAATAAAACTGTACCGAAATAATTAAGAAATATTCAATATCAAATACGTTATAAATTTCCATGAAATTTTAACAGTTTTTGATGATTTAAAAACACTTTATTCATGTAAAGAGATGATTTTAAACAAAATAGTGTATTTGGTCCTGCACTTTAAGACTTCAACCGCTATTTAAAAGTTAGTTAGTTAATATAAACATGTTAAGATTGGACATTTGCTTTGCCAACTGTCAAATATGACATACTGCGTCAATAGATCGTGCTCTTTTAAGATGTGACCGAGATGCAGTCTGAACTCAATATTAGATAAACATTTCGATATATAATTATGTATTCATTGCTAGAGAGGAAGTTTTGATAGAAAGAGATAATCGTATATTGTTCCAAACAGGAATCATTCAAAACCGCCCTCCGTACAATAAAGTTGCGCCCATAAATTATGTTGAATTTTAATGTTTTATGCCAAAATTTGAATTTGAAAAACAAGTATGTTTGGTGGTCCTGATAGGGGCTTTTTTCTTTGAATATATTATGTATATCTAACCCAGAGTGTATCACATTCGAGCGTGCGTGGGGTGGTTTTAAATTAAATAAATGCGCTGGATTTGAAGAGCAAAAGCATTCTCTTCATTTTTCTTCATTTCCACTCTTCGGTCCAGTATCAAGTTTTAAACAGTGTTTTACTTCAATGTCAATCTTCTCTACATGCTGCTCCTGGCGTCAAAAGCCAGCAAGTGAAAATTGACAAATCACACCTGCTTTTATATATGTGCGTGACATATATTCTTCGATGTCAAGCGCCAACGGATTATACACGGAAACACCCAGGTGTCACCGTGGCACATAGATCGACCACTATTTATCAAAATGTTACTCATTTTAACTTAATAATAACGATAAATGTTCATATATTATTTGAGTTGAATTTTTATTTTCGTAAAGAATTTAAAAAACATTAATAATTCTGTAATCTTTTTTAATCATTAAAAAATTGTAGTCTATCTGATATAAATGAATCTACATCTTCGTAAAAAGCTCCGAAACATGTTTTTTATTATTATTATTGTATTATTGCTACTGCCACCTGCAGTCAAAAACTTTGTCATTTCCATAATCCAATACAGATGTCGCTATTGATAATGAGATGTCTATATTTTTCAAGGCAATATTATTTATGTATATATTTATATATTCTTCCGAATTATTAACATTACATTAGAATATGCCTGAAAATTATTTCAATTTTTTAATTCCTTTTGGACAAGTTTTTATATATTCAGAATATTTTATTATGTACAAATTTTTCAAGGACACATTACTGGATTTTATCCCCATTATTTATTTTTCTACGGGCAATTATATTTTTGACATTTAATTTTTCAGTTAGAATAAATGTTTGGTTGGAAATGTGCCAAACTGGAACACATACACTGCGATATACCATCTATATTATGATTCCTACAAAAACGCAGTATGCAGTGCATAGTTTTGCCTAGTTTAAAAAAATAACTAAATCGTATGAAAATGCAACAGGCAACGGGGGTAGTTAATAGCAGACAGTAATAGCCGTGCAGTGTTCATTACCAACCGCGCAGCGGCCAGTATAGCTGACACCAAAGGCCGCATAGTGGGTACCCATGGGCACCCTCAGAGCCTAGCAGCAAGTAATCTTGCTGCTGTGGTGATTGCTTAACTGCTAGAGTAAATTTATTGTTCTTATTTAATTTTCGTACGCGTCTTATGATTTGTATACAAACTCATGCTTCTCATTTGAATATTCCCCTATTTTTGTATCAAATACCTACATAATTTTTTGAATACAATTTATATATCAGAATAGAGATACGAGTGTAACCTACTGACTTCTAAACATGAAGAATTCAATTAATATAAAATGAATCTTTACGAATAATAACATTATTTGTGATACCACAGGCAATGTAGACGTGGTGAAGTTACTGATGGATGCCGGGGCCGACGTGTCCATGCAGGACTCTGATGGCCAGACTCCCGTCCACAGGGCGGCAGCTTATGGGTATCTCCAAATCTTGCAACACTTACTGAGGTACAACCAGAATCCCATCAACGTCAGCGATAACAGAGGCCAGTTGCCTCTTCATCTGGCCCAGATGTCTCCTTCTGCTGACAATCCCGAAGTTATAAAGCTGCTTCAAGTTTAAAGTCGTCGGAAGTTCCAACATGGGAGCCTCTCAATCGTCCGTTCATCACTATTTTCAGCAATTAATATTTAACAAATCTATAAATGTTAGACGCATCTTTTATACAGCTTGTACTTAAAGACCTAATAATTACTCTATGTTTGGAAGTCGAAGTTTACATTTAAACCGGTTTTATATGTACCAATCATAATATGTATATCTTGTAAGACAAATATTTGCAAATTTCAAGTGCCATCCAATTTAAGTCTTAATTTTATTTTTAAATAAACCAAAGAAAAATTTGTTTTGTCGCTTTTACGTGATTCTTTGCACAAAAAATTTAAAATTTTCATAGCCTTATTAAAGTGGTTTTAATGACATAATATATAGAATAATGAATTAGGTTTAATGTTTTATTGAGAGTAAATTTATCACACATTTATTACTACCAGGCACATGCAGTGAGAACATTGAAGCATGACTTTGAGTAAACACAAACAAAACAAGAATAGAATTTTACCACGTCATATTTTGTCTTTTGCATGCATAATTGAAATATTCATTATATTCTGATCCACCGATTTGCTATTCATTATAAAATTAAAATGGGATGGCACTTGCGATGATCACTTAAAAAATAATAAAAGCATTAGCCGTTTTAAAATATTTATATAAATATACTTCAACCGATATGAGATGCAGAAAAGCAGCAGTCGTGGGATTTTAATGCTTGTTCAAATCATTATATTAACATGCATTTTTACAAATTCATATTTGTGCATGCATGATAGAATACAGGAATACTAAAGGATTTTAAATGGATTTTTTTAAAGATTTTATAAAATATTTTTGTAATGTTAGCAAATATCTGTGAATATGTAGATTTCAGAAATATTAGAAATGAAATCATTCAGGAACGTGTGGATGACTCGGGTATAATTGAAGTTCACATTCATGAAATCTTATACATTTTCAGATACTAGGCATTGATTACTTACCTTAGGTTCCAACACATTTGAAATATTTATGCACACTTAATAAAGTGGATTATTTTATATAAAAATTTGTAACAATTACTTGGGTACCTCTTAGGTAAATAATTAGGTACCTCTTTACCTTTGTGATCCCACGTCGGCTTAACGGATCCTTAACCCTTATCGCTCCAAATTTTTTCTGACATGGTTTGCAATAAGTATTTTAATAATCATTTAATTGTGAACAAAAATGAACATTGACTAAAAGAATCTATAGATATTATTATGTAAAGGATGTTACTGTACATTTCTGTTGTGTGTGGTAGTTTTTGAAACAGCCTGCCACATGTGAAAATAATATTGGAAACAGAAATGAACAACTGAGTGCTGTTACGCAATTATACTGGTTGGGTGGGCACCAACGAAGGGGCGTTAAGGGTTAGGTTCTAATAGATTGGCACCACCAGAGAATTAAAATATTTTGTATGCGGTATAAATTTTAATACAAATTTGTAGCAATCTATCTGTAAACTTTTCCTAAATCCGTAGTCGTGTATTAACAGATAAGGTTTTTTTTTGTGGTAAAATAGAAGATATAGAAGAAACATGTATAGTATATTTTTCTCTCACTATCTATTTAAATTATGTATATCAAAACAAAGTTTGATGATAATCGGAGGACTTGGAATCACAATAACATAAAAAATAGTAATAAAAAGCGCAATAATATTGCAACCAAGACATGTCTTTTAAGTCATTGCCCACAAAGTGAGTTAAGTGTTTTTGTGACTCTGTCCTCGCAAATTTATATACTTTTTTAAAGCTTTATAATATTGTGAAATCAGAAATTTATATTCACCATCAAGAAATAATATATTTTTTAAAAGTTTAAAACGGAAAGTGTGTGTTCAAGTGTAGTTCCACAGTCATGTCGGTTCTCTTATTAACAAAATAATTAAATTAAATATCCATTTTGTCGTGATTTTCTCACCACAATATTCAGTAATCGTAATCCAAATAGAAAAATATTTCATAACTATTTAGTGAATATCTTGAAACGTTTGATTTCATACGAAATCCTATCCTAAAGTATTTAGTTATGTATTACGTAACAGTTATATTTTGTGAGTCTTGTAAATTTCAGAAAAAATAATATTTATTCATTAAGTATTGTAAAGCTTAATGCATTAAAACTTATAGCTATGGCTCGGATACTTGTGCAAGCATACCCGCAGCCACAAGTTAATCATATTTTACAGTCCGCTTTGGCTTTCTCTGAAAATAGCATTTGAGATGTTAACATGTCTCCAAAGAATTTTATCTAAAAAAATAAATTATAATGTTATATTTTTTTTAAATTAATTTTTTTATTTTGTAAAGACCCGTTTTTCGATGTATGTACTTCTTTTAATTACAACAGTAAAGTACAAGTTCTATTGAAATGTTCGAAATTAAAAGTCCTGTTTTTTAAGGTCCTTCTTCTTTCTTCTCTTTCTAAGGCACTGACATATGATGTACCAACTTGACCTTCTGTGTGTGGGCTGTCGAAAATTTAAAAATACAAATGTCGTAACTTGTTAGGGAAACGAAATATCGATAAAGTTTTTAAATATTTTCGCCTCCTAATTTAAGCAGAAAACTACCCTGTAAAGTATTGTGGACTAGCTCTGTTACACCTGTATACATGTATCTAAATCTATATACATATACCACACTTTTTGCGGATATGGTAACTCCCATAATCTTAGCAAATTTTAATTAAACTTTTCTGAAAAATTTACCTGGTAGATATTTGAGCTAAGTTCACACAAACAAAACAAAACAAAAGACATAAACAATACCAACCTAATGGTACAGCTGGTGCCGGAAGAATTTTTTGTTTATTTTCTTACTGTTTCAATATTTAAAATTTGTTGATCTATCATTTACATTTCCAGAAATGCTTCATGTTGGAATGTTTGCTGCTTTGTTATCAATGCTCCTCATTCTTCTTTGCTAATTATTTGTGTTTTGGAACCCACTGAGTAATTTTATCTACATTAAATATTATATGTACATTGTATAAATGCATATTCAATTTATTTTTGTACGCCGAGAACACTACAGTTGCAATATTTCGGTAACTATTTATCATGGAAGAGCAGGGAAGTAAACTGATGTGTTCAATTAGTAAACACTTTATGTGATATATTAAACAATCTTTTAATTCTTGTAACATAAATAATGTCGCAGACATGAAGATCCATTGAATTATTCTCATTTCAGAGCGTATTTTGATTTAATGTACACTGAAAAATCGGGCTTCAAATTTTTTTTGTTGTTGTGATGTATGCTTTTTATATTAAGAAATGCTACAGTAGTATTATATCCGCATTGTGTATTAATAAGTATTTTTTTTTTTACAAACCTGCAACTATTAGATGTTTAGTCAAATATTAATATATAAAGATTTATTGCATCTATATATTATAAAATGTAAGATTGCATTTTCAACCATTACATCTCCTGTATTGTTACCTCACTAATCACCTATTACTACTGTTCATGTTATTGATGAAAATGTTTAATGAATTTGAAGATGTACATACTAGTATCTTGTAGCAGGATTATCGCTACCAGCCATTCAGATTGCTGTAACAATGTAGCAAATTTGAACTTGTTTTCCTTGTTAAACCAAAAATATAAACAGCCAGTCAGCGCACTCGCTGTCCTGAATTGACTGCCGCTCATTTGTCAGTGATATTTTAATCTAATTACTATACGGATTATATTACTAGTTGCGCAGTTTCTTCAATTGACAAATTATGTCAACAGCTACAGTTGGTCGCCAATATATTTTTATTTGAATGTTTAGATTTACACTAGGATCAACATTATCCGAAAACAAATCAAATACCTAATCTAGTTGTAATATTGCCTTCTTATTTCATTGTTAGCTAATTCAGGATTCATAATTTTACATTCATCACTTTAATTCAGGATAGTATAAAAAAACTCTTCCAGTGTTGTCGATGCCTGATGTAATGTTTAATTAATCATTAAAATTTGTTTTTATATTGGCGACACATAATAATATATACATGTTTTTGTAGAAGTCTAATCTTCCCTATGCACTGAATAAATTGAAAGTGTGAAATAAAAATGCCTTTTTATTATAACATCTAAGCGTATATTTATAATATAATCACAATGAAATAAGTGTATTATTTCTTCATACTCAAGCGTGTGGTGAACTCGAAGCAATTAAACCTGAGAAAAATACAGTCATGATTTAGCGAGATTGCCTGTGAAAAATACATGTCGCGCCCCAACTCCGCAATATTTGTGGCAACAAGAATAAAACGTGAACAAAATAACTACACACTAAAGAGACAAGGAGATGGCAGTGATATCTCTGGTTATTAAATTTCACAGGGCTGCCAAAATGTGTAAATGAATAAGTTTGTCACTTGTTTGCCTCTTAGCTTCAGTCATAGCAGAATTTACGGCAATTATTGATAAGATAAGCTGACAATTATGAATTGATTCTTTTTGTCCAAATGAATATAAAGTTTTTGATGAACATTCTTTGCAGATGGAGTTTTTTATTTACAACTTTACGTTGCAGCTGTGTTTTTCTTGTAACTTTGGATCTTTGGGGTACAATCTCTCACATGGTAATATAACAAAATATTTTTGTTTACTGGTCAGCACTATTTATGGACACTGGATCTTTAGTCTATTTACAAAGATTGAAAAAAGAAATGTTTCTTACTACTTAACCGTTAAGCGAGTGAATTTAATTTCTTTTCGATGTCGCACATGACATTGGCTAAGAGATGTGCATAATTCCTCATGTAAAAACATTTTGCTAGTGGCGAATATCCTTTAAAAATATTTTCTCGGCACCGAGTCGAAGTTTTTAATTTGGATTTGACCTTTCTCAAACTTAAAAAGTAATCAGAATAAACATATATTTTGGATCTTACTAATGCTTACTTGCCCTGTAATTTCACAAATTCAACTTAAATTGTTTTCTATCGTAAGTAGATCATCTTAGAATTAAAGAATTTTTTTTTTTGTGAAATATTGAATGACATGAATTTTTCTAACTTTTATTTTACAGATCCCATGAATTTTTAACTTAGATGGTTTGATTGGCCAATTGAAAGCTGGTGTCTAAATATCACTCGTTTTTTTTTACAACTAACGAACAATGCGTAGTATTCTAGCGGTAGCATTGTTCCAATATACAAGGTTATTTGGAAAACATTAATAACCTCCCAGGACTATATTCCTGCCCTGATTATGAGTCGAAAATATTCTAGCAGTTGTGACCTAATATCAATAGTTATGGAGTTATGCGATATCCAAATTAGCATTTTTTTCAATATTTCTGACTTATTTTTTACAAAACGTTGAACTATCATTACAGTAACTTATATCGATTATGAAAAATTTCAGTTTAAGTTAAATAAAATGTTAAAAACCCTGTAGAAATTCCAATTGGAATCGGAAGGTTTTTATTATTTTATTTGACTTGTATTAAAGGGGATGAATTTTTCATATTGGACATAGGTTATTGTAAAGATAGTCCATTTTACAAAAAATAAGTCAGAAATATTTAAAAAAAATGCAAATTTAGATGTCGCATATCTCCATAACTATTGATTTTAAGGTTGCTTGAACATTTTCGACTCATAATTAAAGCGGCAATATAGTCCTGTGAGGTTATTAATGTTTTCCAAATAACCCTGTTTACTGTATTTGACAATTATTATAAATCTTTGTTAGATAGAAAGCGATGAATTTTTCATGTCAGTTTTTTAGTAGGATATCCGATTTGAACACATATGTTTGTTCCGTGGTATATTCTGATTATTGCAAGTGTAAATTATTAATTATTTTGAATCACATTTTTTTCAATTTCCTTGTGGAGCTAGGAAATAAGGAAAGGCAAATCCAACTCCAAATAACGAGTTTGTAATTCACCTTTTAAATATTTTCATAAAAATTAATGGAGTTTTTATACACGGGGCAGTTAAGAAAGTACTTAACTTTAGGATATTTTGAGCCTGCATAATTGTAATTCGTTAACCTTAACTAACAAATCTCAAGTCTTCGTTTAGGGAATCAATTCAAAAATTTGACTCATTTGGTCTCAATATTTTTTCCCTGTAAATCATATGAAGGTACAAAATCGTATAATATTTCTGTTATTTTGATTTTTCTATGTAACCATAAACAAATTGCTTAAAAGTTTTGATTCCACAAAAAAATAATATAAAAACTAAACCTACTTTTAACACTTTTTCAAAATAAAATCTGCCACTGTCACTGAGTATTGAATGAACAATAAGAGATTCAATAGTTGCTATCACTAGTTGCAAAAAGTCTACATACACTGTAACACAGTGAACTATAATTTAAACAAAATATTTTTATAATTTTCTATAATTTTTTTAATATCTATTTTTGGTACTTTTTTTTTCATTAACCTATTTAACACAGATAATATAAATAAATTAGTTTTTTTCAGTAGGTAATCTAAGTCTAACTTCTTCCAATTGAGGCATGGTTTTGATAAATTTATTTATTAAGAAAATTATAATGAGTAAATAATTTTACTTGTAAATTGTATTATTAAACTAAATAATATTATACAGCGTTATTTGGAAAACATTAATATCCTCGCAGGACTATATTCCTGCCTTAATTATGAGTCGAAAATGTTCAAGCAACCGTGACCTAATAATATCAATAGTTTTGAAGATATGCGACATCTAAGTTTGCATTTTTTTTCAATATTTCTGACTTATTTTTTGTAAAACGTTGGACTATCATTACATTCACTTTTATAGAATATGAAAAATTCATTCCTTTTAAATCCTGTGTGTCACTGGTGTAACGTAGACCTACATGTCATAGAAAATATTTAATATCTACCTTATTTACTAAAACTAAAACATCATATTTTTTGTAATGATCAAATAGACATTTTCACGCCAAAATTACTAAATTAAGTTGTTACGAATGCACAGATTTTTTAATTAAAAAATATTTATTCATTACTCTCGTATTTTCGAGTGAGTAAAAGAGATCAGAATATTGCACGGCGCAGTTAAATCGAGCAAGAAAGAGCACAATAATACCACATATTTCATGTAGGACAGAGACACAGTTGCTCGATGAAAGAGAAAACAATATCGAAAGAGCACAGTAGAATCGCGTAACACGTGTTAGACAAAGACGGACTGCAGTTGACCGCGTCGTCGAATTCAGTTGGTAATGATATGTCGGCGTGAGCACACGCAAATTCGATATGCCATAATTTTCCGATAATTTACTAAAATAATGCAAAAATATATGTTTATCTTAAATAATTAGATTAAGGGACCTTTAAAAAGTCTTATCTGTACTGAAAAAATAAATTTTTTACTACATTTTTTACACAGCGTTACACGATTTTTAATCATGTAACGCTGTGTTACACCACCGTTCCTAAAGGTATTTTTTAGCACAGTCTTACGTGTTAATAAGAGTCAAATAAAATAATAAAAACCTTCCAATTCCAATTGGAAAACATTCCATCTAACATTTTATTTAACTTGTCTGAAACAAATGAATTTTTCGTAATCAATATAAGTTACTTTAATGATTCAACGTTTTGTAAAAATAAGTCAGAAATATTGAAAAAAAAAAGGCAAACTTTAATATTGCGTAACTCCATAACTATTGATTATGCTGCTTGAACTTTTTCGACTCATAATCAAGGCAGGAAGGTCTTGCGAGGTTATTAATGTTTTCCAAATAACCCTGTATATGTAGTACACTGAGCAAAATAAAGAATTTTTAGAGAATTTAAATCATACTTGTACAAATACAATTCTTTTTCGTCTGCCGTAAGTAATGAAGACATTTTTTTACGTAAAAAGTAATAAACCTCATTAAATTCTCCTTTTATTGTAAGTCTATTTAATGTAGGCTGGGGATTACTTATTTAGTATATTTTGTCCTATATATTATGCATTATTTTATAAGTAGTCAATTAAAAGCAGCTGTTAATGTTTATATATTTAAAAAATGCTTTCGTCAGTCCATTCATTGCAGACCAACTTCACAGAAATGGTGATTCACCGAACACTACAAGTAAATTGTGCTACTGAGATATTCTGTCATCTATAAAATATTAGTTTAATGAGACAAAATGTTAGAAGAGCATTTGAACAATCACTAATTAATAAATCAATAAAATATACAGAAACATGTGTCTTATAATCAAAAAATTACCAATTAATTCACCCTCAAGTCTACTTTGGCGTACAAAAATGACTTTAATAATAATTAGGGTACAATAAAACTGAGATAATTTTAAAGTTGACATAATTCAAATGCTATTTTAAATTTTAAATCAAAATATATATACGTTAAAAATATTTAGATATGGAATCAGCGTGTCTGATTATTATACATGAAATTTGCTTTTTAGAGCACATTTTCAAAGGGTAATTTTATGCACATTCGTAAGTCATCGTTTTAAGCTTAAGATGACAACTGAATACTTTATCTATGACTTTTTAAAATGTTGATGAAATTATTGATGCAAAAAAAGCTATGTGATAGGCAAAATATTTTTTTTTGGTAGCTCGGAATGATAATAAATCTTTAAAAATTTTGAAAAATTACATCTTAAATATAAAGAATATTTTAGACAAATGCGTAGAGTCACATACCGCATCAGATAAACCAAGCTTTTTAAAAATTGAAATGTATTTTTTTGATTCCCTGGGTATCAAACTGACCAGATTCCACAGTAATTTTGTTTCTAAGAATTACACAAATACTATTTAATAGTAATATAAAAGTCATTTACAGAATTTACTGTAAGTTTATCAAAATATTATAATCTTATACTTAATATTAATTATTATTCCTCAATTATTTGAATTAATAGATCAATAAAAAAACTTCTTATTTCTTAATTTGTCCGAATAAATCATTTTCTTCGAATTAGATTATGGAAGTTTCAGATTTGTTGGCACTGTGTCTAAGTAATTTAGAATTTGACCATATGTTGTAAATTTTGATAACATCAAAAATATCGCACTCAGTATACCAACATTCAGATTTCAATATTTTTAGAAAAGGTTTGCAACTTCAGTTTATCCGAATGTACGACATTTAATTACTGGACAGCAATGTTTAAATCACTGAAAAGATTTAGCACAATTTTTTTCTTAAATTATATTATGTATGTCACATATTGAGGTCTAAATTGCAACTCTCATGTAGACAAATTGTTGAGATTTGTTTTTTCCTTACTGGCAGCCCTTTCTGAACAATTTGATATTCGGGAATTGTACATGCTCTTTTTAAAGCTAACTGAATAATAAAAAAAAACTGTTGCCAACAACCACAATATATCTTTGTATAACTTGATTACCAATGCCTCAATTCACCAAATTTTGGTCATCATATAAATCACATGAAAAAATACTTGAGTCACATCTTGATTCCTCTAAAGTTAAGCTTCGTCGCGTGGTTAGTCTTCGTCTTCCAGCATGAGAAAGCCTTTGAGCGGAGTGGGCAGGGGCAGCTTCTGGACCGACTTGAAGAGCGGGGCGGGCTGGAGGCAGGTGCGCAGGGTGATGCGGGCCAGGTGGGTGAGAGGCCGAGGGCTGCGTCCCCACTGGGGCGGCGGGGGGGCCCCTGCCAACACCAGAAGACGCGCCACCGCCAGGCTGCCCCGTTTGAGGGCGAGCGACAGGTTGTCCACCACGCAGTGCTGCAGGGAACACAGGTTAACGTCCGCACCATGCTTTATAAGAAGCTCCGCCACTTTGTCTCTGAAATGTTCCTCCGTGCAATTATACGTAACAACACATTAATTAATTCACCTCAATGAGTTGAGAAGTGATCAAAAAATTCTACCTGGAAAAGGCCTCAAAAAATGCAATACACAATAAAAAATACTTATTATGAGATGCATAATAAATTAAAAGTTACATTAGTTTTATTTAATAATAAAATAATTCCAAAATATGTATACGTCATAGAGATTTTTTTTCAATTTATTTTTTATTTTATTTTTTAGACAAATTATGTGAATATAGATGAATAAGAATGTGAAATAACTAAAAATATTGTTAAAATAATATTATAATTTTATCAAGGAATAGAAAATAATAATTAGAATTAGAAAACAGTATAGTTCGTACACCGAGAAGAAAACAGTCAGTAAACAGTAAACAGTAAATAAACAGTAAACCCTCCATTTCACAGACCTCGATTCAATGGACCAAATTTCCAGTCCAAATGTCATATTTGAAAATTAACAGGCTTTTGATTTTGAAATGCTTTTAAATGAGATTTGATCAAAAATAATTAAAATAATCGTTTTGGTTATTAATTTACTTTTATTTTAACTAATTTTAGGGAATATGGCGTATGTTTTAAAAAATGCTAATTATTTTGCCAACATAAACAAATACAAATAACATATTTAAATATATGATTTATATTTTCATATGTAATTTAAATAACATAAGCGTAAAAAGCAGGTAAACTAAATAATTTGTAAATGTTTTAATTCAGAAAGCCCACTATAATTACATCACGAACTTTCGGCATCAGTGGACCCCCTCACTCGAATAGTCCGTTGCATCAAGGTTTTGATGGATCCCTTTTGATTTGTTTTGATTCTATTTGATTCTTCAAAATGTTTTCTTTTCAGTGAACAAACTATAGTAATGATACAATGTAAAAAGAAATTAGTATTAGACAATGAAAGTTAAGATTGTATTAAAAATTAGAAAATTCTTCTTATACTGCCATCTCCTATCGGAGGTCGGCGATCATGATTCTACTCCCCGCCGCACGGAACAACTCAGCCCAGTCCTACTGGTATCAGTCCCTCAAGTTGCGGCCATGAGATGTGACGTCTTTTTTTTCACTTATTTTCCCCTGGATGATGAATAGGTTTAGACTATACTTTAATCGTCTCGTAACATCTCTGGGACATGGGTGAATGGTAAACCATTAAACAATATTACATTTGCGGATAATATAATTTTTTGTGGATTTTGCGGATGCGTATGCTATGCTATTTATAGACGGGTTCGCGGATGCTATTTACAGACGACGCCTATGACCTTCATACACTTGTAAAACCAAATTGTTTTGGTATCAAAAAGATCGCTTTTAACACCAAATATTGGGTTGATGCAAATGTGTCGACATTTTTTTTGGAGAATTTAAATATTTCTTTTTATTAATTAGTTTATATTTTTAATAAATAAAATAATTTCCAACTTGTCGTCATAACTGTCTCCCATTTTTCTTCTTGCTTATTTATTCCATTCAAAAGTAAAATTGATGTGACCTGAAGATAGTTGGATGGAGCAAGATATGGAGAATAAGTTAAGCGCTGATCCCAATTCAATTGCTTGAGCTTATGTTGTGTCATCAAATTCTAGATGCAAAAAAAAACAGAATTCAGACAAAAATACACAAGCACGGGCCGCCGTCGTGTGTTTCCGTGTATTTTAATGTTGGCACTTTATATCGTTGTCTCTTTTTCTTACAACCTCCCTCTCTAGCAATTAATACGTAAATATATTGCAAGTGCAATGTTTATCGAGTATTGGGTTTAGTCGACACCTCATTCTCGTCTTGAAGAGTACGATATAATGACACAATATGTCAAATTCGACAGTTGAAAAACGAATTTGCAGCCACAATTGTTTGGTTTGGAATGGAAGCTCGTAATAAACATTACCTATGCAATCCTGCCAAACACAAGGCATTACTATTTTAATGTATTTCGGCTTTTCAAATGGTCAGTGGGTATTCCCAAGATTAGCCCAATGTTTTTTTCGCACCAGGTTAGCACAAATTACCATTTTTCATCTCCTGTCACTAATCGATGCAAAAAAGATTTGTGCTTTTATCTAGCACTCAACAAACATTTGAAACGCGGTCCATAAAATTGGCAGTTGGCAATTGGTGAGGAGTCAAAATGCCGTACCGCGAGATCATCCCTATGCGCTTGGACATGGTTCAGAGTCAGTTACGACCATCAACACATTATATTCAGACCTTGAAGTCCGTTTCTTGGTTTTTCCACCAATAAAAAATACTCGGATCAGTATTTTTAAAACCACCTCTGTGTAAATCAAACTTTATTAATATCTTCTCTGCACACTTCGCAAAGGTTTTTTATTGCCGTTATTGCGGTATAGCCTTTCCAAAATTCTTAAAGTATACAGTGACGAAAATGTAATTTTTTCTATTGCTTCGCTGGCTTCCTTTATACAAAATAATAGTTTGGAAGCAGATGTAATTTTCTTTTTTTAATATTTAAAAAAATGATTATAAACAACACTGTTTTATTCCACTATATATTTTTTATTCAACTGTTAAAATGTTTTCAAGATTTTTCTCATTGTCAATAACACGTTTACAACTTTTATTTTTTATTTTTTTGTAAAAGTCATAAAAAAAACATTGTCATTTTGTATCAACCCAATATAAACATCAATAATCGAAAGAATCACGCAATACAAGTGTTGGGTGAGTGGGCGAACCAAAAATGGGATCCATATTAGAAGTAAGAGCTCAAATAGAGATTTCTCAAGATGAGACTGATATTTTCTAATCGTGACCTAAGCCTGCAACTTAGAATGCGTATATGGTCCGATGTTATATTTTCGCGATTCTCTTATATGAGCTAGAGGCATGGACAAAGTCGAGGCTTTTGAGATGTGGAAGCATACTGAAAGTTTCCTGAGTGGATAGAGTTATGAATGTTGAAGTCCTCCGGCGGATGGAAAAAGGCCAAAAAGTGCCGTGAACTACCAAGGTAAGAAAGCTTGAGTATCTCGGACATATTAAAAGATTAAAGAAGAAATTCTGCTACAAGCACAAAATACAAATTTACTTACATAGTGACTTGAAATAAAAAAATTGTCTGGAGTATGTATTACCTTTGTAAGAGTATAGCTCTAAAGAGAGGAGTATCTCCGCTGACAAGAGATGTGGCATTCAGATTAACACTGTGATCCTGCAGGCAGATGAACAGATCTTCGAAGACAGAATATTCCACCACGCATTCTACAGCCTCGTGGAGGGCCGTGGATCCTGTCAGACTGTTGGGGTAGTCCACCGATGCTCCTGGATGTTTAAAATAAATAAACTGAAAATAGTAGGTGATTATGTAGGTGCTTCGAGAAATACTACAGTCCTTGCCGGGGCCACCATGAAGCATGTGCATGATACACAATAGCAAAATAAGAGATAATCTTATGAATATTATTTTACTACAGCTAGGTAGTAGGGAATGCAACCCCGATCCCGTGAAATCAGGATCCCGCGAGATCTCGAGGCATTTTACGAGATCAATCCCGAACCGAAAAATCGGACGAGATTATCGGAATTATTATGTTTAATTGTATACGTCTATAGAGCTTTTAGTAAGTACTTAAAACTTATGTTCATGTCACATTCAAATAATGAAAATAGCTCTGAATAATATTTGCTGTATTTTGTCAACCTAACGTAGTAATAAAAAGTACTACTAGTTGATGCTTCCAAAAACGCCTACAAAAACTTTATTGCAACGATTAATAATGAACATTTTATTAAAATTGCTGATATAAAAATGCAAGGCATTGTCGTTAATTTCAATTCAGCTCTATAAACAAAAAAAAACACAAAAGTATTTGGGATCCCGATCTTTTAATCTCGAGGGATCCCGAAAGGGCAATCCTGACTCGGGATTGCATTCCCTACTAGGTAAATCCTTAAACATTCAACTATTGGGATTGAAATATATTTTTAATTTTTAAAGTAATTCGTGTTAAAGAAATAAAAAACAAAAATTATATTAAAGAAGCAAAAAAAACACTCTTTTTTGATGTGGCAATTATAAAAATGGTCAGGCTTATGAGTATGAGTTACCATTTCGTGGGCTCAATACAAGAAGTAGATAACTTTAAAGTGTAGTTCTGAGGTAAACACAGTTTAAGTTTTCATGCTTATTAAAGAAAAAAGTACATTACCAGACATTTAGTTATAGCATTTAATCTTCATTCATTTTTATTATTGACTACTGTTTTCTTTTTTTTCGCTACGACAGACCACGAGGCCCAAATACTGTAGTGAAATACATCATAAAAACACCCAGGCTTGAGAAAATCCCATAGAATAATGTGACATCACCAGGAATTGAATCCGGAACCTTCGATATGGGAAGCCATTATCATGCCTACTGGACTACAGGGTTGGGTTTTTAAATGATTAATAGCTCGGTTATAAAAGCATATATAAATTATCTAATTTTAGCATTAAATAATTTACTAGATATTTGGTATAGACATTTCAAAACTGCCAAAATTCGAGTTATCTAATTCTAGTGTTGAGCCAACAATTTGTTTTCTTACTACATATATGACACTAGTATAATTTATTTTAAGTGTTTAATAAATTCGTAAGGATATCTGCTATATGTAAAGTTTTTAAATGAAATAAAAACTTGGTGAAAAAATGTGGTTGACAGAAAGTCGACGTGGCCGATGGGTTAACTCATTTATTTAAAGTGGTAAGAGTGTTGTAAGCAGGTGGCATACTTGTATCTATCATATAGCCTATAGACGTACCACTATAACTTGGCATGCGAGGGAGGGCGTCCCTATCGCGTAACAGAAGTTGTCAGGGTGTAAATTTATTACACAATAAATAATGTACAGAATGTCCGGTGACCGGTGTCGTATTAAATACAGAAATTTGGTCAGGCAGCACTAAAGAAACCATGCAATAATGGCGGCCGTTCTATCTGTCAAACTGTCAGACGGTAATATCGGTCTATTATTGGCCTTTTCAGCTTCGCAAAACTTTAATACTTCATTGGCAATTGTTCTTGCACCATCCCGGACTATTTAGAATGTTTTGGACATAATAATTCAGTGTATATTGGTAATCAAGATGTCACAGCTACCGACCAAATACAAAATTGAACTAAATGACAGGGCGAGGGGTTACCGCTGGGTGCGGGCGGGGCGGGTTTTAGTTCAAAATTCGCTGCACGCCAAGTTACGTTGGGCAAGCAATAGTTAATAGAAAGTTGATATCATAATCATATCTCTGAAACTGGATTGAACTGGATTTGAGAATAAATTGACATCATTTTGTTCATCGTTTTAAAACACCACCATCCTTCAATAATCTCTACCATTCATACTGGATTAATGCGACTTAGTCAGAAAAGTACAAACCGTTAGAAAGCAGCATTTCAGCTAGTTTGGACTGCCCTGATCGAGCGGCGAGCAGCAGTGGAGTGTCTCCGTTATCGTCCCTCAAGTCTACCCAGGCTCCTGCCTCCACCAGGATTCTGGCTACTTCCACCTAACGTGATTTCTTATTGTAAATAATATACAGGAAAACCCCGCCATTAATTCAGGCCATAATTACCTTGCACTAAACGAAATCAAGTTAGTAAAACACAATAAACAATAGAATTAATTCTAATTAATCCGTCATGATACAGTTTGATAAATATACTACATACAAGTTGTTAGAGTGGCGGTTCCCAATCTGTGGTACGGTTACCACCGGTGGTACTCGAGTGGATAGTTGGTGGTACACGAAAAATAATCAGTAATGGCGGACATAAAAATTAAAAAAAAAATCAGTCATGAAAATATAATTAAATACAATTTCATTAATATTATAATTTTTAAAAAAAATTTCGCCTGCGGCGCTGCTGTACATTTGTAAACATGAAAAGATAAATTGTCTCGTTTTAATCAGAAGAATTTTTACATTTACCGTGTTTAATTAATTTTATATACATATATTTTCCATTAATATCGGTAATTTTTGGAAAAAAATTGCCTGCATTTCATTTTTTTTAATACAAATAATTTAATTTAATTCTATGCAATTTTTTTTTAATAAAAATTAGTTGTTAAAAAAATACTTTAAATGTCCTGGTTTTGAATTTCGACAAGAAATGAGCTTCGGAACCTTTAATTTAAAAAAAAAAACATTGTAATATGTAAAATTCAAATGTCTCATTTTTATCAGAAAAAATAAAACCTTTGGTATTTTTTTTTTTAAACTTAAATAAATTGAGTTCTGGGAAATATAGTCACTCTATAAAATTTATAATGCAAATAGAATAACAAATTTCTCGAAATACAATCTTTTTACGAAGTGGTACAATTAAGCGTGATGTACACCAAGTGGTACGCAAGCCAAAAAAGGTTGGGAAACGCTGTGTTAGAGGATAAAAAAATTAAAAAATAAAAAAAAGTTAAATTTTTTATTTACTTAATAAATACATAATTAAACAGATTAATACATAAGTAAACATATTAATACATACATAATTAATATTTTTTGGCAAAATATTAGAGTACATAAATACGTGTAATTTAATTTTCATTAGCTTTGTTCAAATTTCTGGGCACTTTGGCGCTTCTTTCTATATTTGGATAAGTGCTTCCTTAATGTGATCAAAGGTTTGCTCGAGTTCTTTTGCAGTTTAATATCTTGTCAAACTCTTCTTGTTCTTGACATGTCATGGCTCGGAGGCAACTACCAGTGTGTGTGACAGCAAATACGAGGAGAGAGAGGCCTCCAGATAGAAGACATATTTGGGCGCAAAAGAGAAGGGAAAACACTAACCATGTTAACTGATTAATTAGCCCTTTGAAGAGGAAAAAAGTATTATGTAATATATGAATATTTCTTGAGCGCATTTACTTGAATCGAACATTGCATAAACCAATTTCGCATTAAGCAGGGTTTTCTGTAATCTATTTTGCATCTGTTAAGTGCTGCAATAATTTTTTACTAGAGTATGTAAAGCATGCATAAAGTATATTGACCCCTTTGACAAAAGAATGTAAAGTATCATAACTAACAAATAGGTTAATTTTGTTTTTTTTATTTTGTGTATAGGTTTTATTTAAAATGGTGGTAATTGTCAAAAAATATTCTATTCTACAAAACACACAATACAAATAGATACAACACAACTCAAAATAGAAAAGAAGAAATAAAATAAATAAATAGAATAATAGAATTGAAATTTAATAGATACATTTGTATATATATAAAATAAATAGAAAATATGTATTCTATTCTATTAACCACAAAACATGTATCACTAGACTGTATATCTTGTTCGAAAGCAAATCAGATGCATTATGTGGCATCTCTTAGTTTGTATACATAAAAATTATTAAAAACAAAATAAAGGATACTCAAAATAATTATGTATGTATATAATTTTGATGATAATAGAAAAGTTAATGTTTAGTTTGATTGCTACCCAATCATATATCCCAGTAAAGTTGTGACAATAATGTCCAGTTCACTGTGATGAATAACTTTACTGGATAATTGAAGACGAGCTGGGGAAGCTTTTAATGAAAGCTTGTCAAAGATCCATTTATAATATTTTTTTTAAGGGGGAATACCTAACAACGAAGCGCAAAAGGGGCAATTTTTATGTATTTTTCTAAGAAAACCTATATAAATTATGGTATTTGTATCATTTCTACATGAAATAACATACTTTAAAGAATATGAAAAAAAAATTCAAAAAAATATTCAACATTGGCAGAAAACTCTTGGGTTTGCCGAAAAAAAAAGGTCCTCCGCGGTGACCACTCCCATTTTATCTGTAATCATCGGAATAAAAAAAACAAAAATATTATCAATATTGATACTATAATTTAGTCTTTGACATAGGGGTTTTTGAAAATATAGATTTTTGACAAAATGGTGGGCGTTTGAATTTAAAATACCGTTTTTTAGGTAAAAATTCGAGTTTATCATGCTGATCAAAAAAAAACTAAGTCACTTAAAAAAATCCTACAAGAAAGACTAGATAATGATGTATAGAATATCCACTAGAAATTTCAAGTTGATCGCTTCAGTGGTTGCCGAGATATTTTGGTCATCAATTTTTAAAACATGGTTTCTAGTAAAACGCGTTTGAAAATTGAGCAATATATGAAAATAAACAAAGATACGCCACTATTATCAGCTATAACTTTATTTTTTTTCACCAGATATTCTTAAGACTTCAAGCTTTAAGAAAATGCAAAAATTTAAAAATCGATTTTTTCAAAATGTCTAGGTAGGTATTCCCCCTTTAGTAGCTTTTTTAAAATTATCAGCTCTATGGATCTGATAATGTACGATCTCGGGATCCATATGTCATAGACATGTCTATTATTGAAGCAGGATCATCTTTCTTTCGAATTTGTCCATTTCATATATTTTGGTGTGCACAATAAGTACGCACATATCAAAGCACATAATACATACTTATTTTGTAAAATATTTCTGCTAATTCCAAAAAATTTTTTTATTTGTTTTAATATTTATGTATTCCAGAGGTCAGCACAATTACAACTATGGATTTGGTTGATTCAATTTAACACGGGAATTCAAATGAAGAAAATCTGTTTTTAAGTAATCAGGAGTTTCTGCCCATTTGAGTGAAATGTGTCTTACCTGTCTGTGAAGAACGGCGTAATGGAGAAGATGGTGGTGGGGTGGTGCGCGGGCCCCAAACTCCAACAGGACTTTCACTATTTCCACCTGCCCTTGTCTGACTGCTTCACACAGAGGAGTGGAACCTTCAATGACAAAAACATCATGATTGAGGACCTTTCGTAAAACAAACAAAAACAAAGAAATCGTAAAACAAACAAAAACACTGATAACTGGCGATATGAAGTGCAAATTTTCAGCTAAAAAAGACGTGGTGCGTTTGACATGGAGAAGTCAAACGCAAAATATTGAAATCAAAAGGAAAGAAAGCGGCATCTGTTTATTGCCTTTTTAGTGAAGTAAATAATAATAATAACTCTGCAACACACCGGTGACATTTTTGCTGTGCGTAAACACACAGGAATTTTGGACACTAGGCGCGCATGGTGTGTGATTATTTGGAACTTCTTTGTATTGTTAGACAACTTTTCAATGCTTTTGGATTAATCGGGGATTGGATCATCCAGGATTTTTTTTTACTATCCAACACGGATTATGAGTCTACTGTACTGAAAATAATGACTGGCACTATACATAAAAACACAACAACAATAGACCCCTCATATTAATTGTGGAGTATAGATGCAAAAGTGCCACTATCCATATGGGATCTACTGGGAATTGCAGAAAATTCAGAGAAAGTGATAATGCCATTTTCTTACATGGAGAAATAAATACATATTTATTTATCTATCATTATTTATTTATTGTTTGTTTGCTATCATAACGAATTTACATATATTAAATTGAAGGTAGTTACTTAACTAGATAAATCTGTTCTAAAGCAACTACCCGTACATTGTTTATTTGGATTTAATTTAAGGAGTGTATATGTAAATCATCACAGAAAGGTAGCTAACTTATCACAGTCGACACATTAATTTCATTCTGTAGGTTACCTACGTCCATCAGCCATAAAGTTATTTTAAATTTCCACACTGTTGTCATTTTTGATACTTTCAGTTCCATTATGCATTCGTTGAGCACAAAATATGAAAAATCGTTGACCAATTTGTATTAATTTTTGGCACGAGGTTATTTCCAGTTATTTTACTTCTGCTGTTCTTTGGTTCAGGTCGTATACGAAGTGTTGATTTTTTAAGAAATAATTTGAGGTTTGATCTGGATCAGCTGTCTTATGTTTAGTACTTGGAATATTGGTGAATTTGAACGTATGATGTTTAGCCAGTTCTGGCACTGTGGCACCGTGCACCGACAAACGACACATAGTAGCGTGCAGTAGGAATAAATTTATGTTACGTTCCCAGCTGGTGGCAAAAACTTCAAGTGAGTCTTCTTTATTCAATTTTGAATAGAAAATATTCTTTACACCTCGTGTGTCATCAAAGTTTGCTTTTTATTTCAATATTCCTGACTTATCTTTTATAAAACATTAAACTAACACAAAAGTAACTTATGTTGAATATTAAAAATTTATTCGCTTTGATATAAATCAGATCTCTTGTCTTGCAAAAAAATCTGGTTCAAATTTCTGAACAGTCCTCCAAACTACACCCTTCTCCCCCACCGCAAATATGGCCATAACCCCACTTAACTTTTCTTCCAAATTTAATTTACGGAAGTTATTGTGCATCCGTCCTGATGCAGATACAGTATAGTATCTAAACTGGTATACATTTAAAAACAATCAGTATAGTTTATACAATGTTTTATTTTTCTGAAATTTATAAGTATGTATGCATATATTCATATTGCATATAAAAAGTTCAAAACTTACATTTAACAAACTTTCTTTACAAATTACCATAAACTAATTCATAGAAACAGAAAGGGATTGAATTCATACTATTAATCTTAATTAATTGATTCTAATGAAATAAAAGTACACAGGTAAGAAACAAGAATTCAAGAAACAAATTGGTGTGAAGTTGTATACAGAAACAGTAAAAATAAAAACTGTAGACAGTCACGGATTACGGCAAGAATTTCGAATCGTCTTTTTTATAAGGATAATTTAATAAATATTTGTTTCCTAGAATCCTTAGTAATTCATTGGTATCAGATAATTTAAAGAGGCCTTAAATACTGGCCAGAGGCTTCCATGTTACTTCTTTTAATCAATACAATTAATTTAGAATCAAAACAGAATCGTGATTTATACAAACCATTCATATCCTCAACATTGATGTTAGCTCCCACTTGAACGAGAAGCTTAACAGCGTCTACTTGTGCGTATTCAGAGGCTGTTTGAAGAGCTGTTCTTTCTGCACTATCCCTTACTTCCAGCGGAGCCCCGGCTGATATCAATAGTTCTATCTGTGGCAATAAACACGCGCTTAATATTACAATGTGCAAGCATCCCCCTTTATAACATAGCACGCATTTGCTCTGTATTTCTCTAAATGCATACATTGCAAAAAATGTTAAAAGAATAGAAAAACATATAAAAAGGCGTTTAAATATCATCCTGCCTTAAATATATCATACTGCCACGTGACAGTTACAATTGGTATTTGGCAATTAAATTCTATATTAGTATTTTTCAGAAAGAAATATTCTCTGAGATATATGTACATACTTGGTGTGTTTAAATAATATTGAGCCCTTATTTTTTCCACCCAAACAAATAAACCTAAATTTTGGGATACAATTATTGCAGATACAGTTCTATGGATCAATGTTAGTATCCTAAATATGTGAGTGGAAGGTGCTCTGAAAATTGTTTGGATCAAGAAAAGAAAAAGATTTTAAAAAATGGCAACGGAGAGTCAGGTAGAACCATGAACTGCAAGTTCTGTATGACAAACCAGATATTGCGGCTACGCCGAAGATAGTTGGACTAAGCTAAGGACATGTCCATTCTCCAAGGTACCTATATATGGCACATTATCAGTAATTCCGAGGGATGCTATCACAGGGAAGAAGATAGGGCAGTGAGAAAGACATAAAAAAATTTGGTTTACATGACTGGAGACCTACAGTGACAACAGACGGTGATGGCAAAAATTATTGTGCGAGGAGGCAGAGATTCTCGATGGATCACAGACGCTTGTCGAACTTGCCTTACTTAATTACCAAACCTTGTTGGAAAAATATTTCAATAAGGTTTGGTTATTATTGGGCGACCCCAGGAACTAATGTGCTGGATAGGCTTTTTTGATCGATTTTGATAAATGAAAATTTCATATTTGGTGAATTTTCCTTTAAATGTTCTGTAACAAGTATATATTAGTCAAGTAGACTTACAAGTTGCAGGTGTCCCCCTGCAGCGGCGATGTGCAGCGGGGTGGAGGGGTGCTGGGGCAGGGCCCTGCGGCCGGGGTCGGAGCCCCCGCTCAGGAGGACTCTGGCAGCGCCAAGATGGCCCCGGGATGCGGCCAGATGGAGAGGAGTGAGGCCGGTGCTATCTACACTGTCTACCTTGCAGCCTAGTGAAAAATTAAAACAAATTTAAGTAAACCGTTTGAGTGTTGCCAAAACATCTCATTACCAATTTTTGTAAGACTGCTTTACTATTACGATATTACATGCAACTCATCATGTATCAGGGACTAGGTAAAATATCATATGCACCGAACATAATTGAATAATTTTATCATAGGCAGAATAATTATTGTATAATGTAATGATCACGAAATACGTCATAAGATAATACATGGAAATATGTTAAATTGTACAACACAAGAAGTTTATAAAAATTATAAAGCAGTTCAAATTTAACTCATTTGAAATGTGTTTTTTTTTATTTACGCTTTAACAGGCCAAGACATTGCAGAAGCGAAACACGTCATAGTTTGGTGAGAATGTTTTACAAAACAACAGCAATATTACTCATTAGAATACACAGAACAGCTTGAATAATAAATCATTTAAAAGTTTTTATTTGATCGTCAGGATGAATATGTATGTATGGAATATAATCTATTCAATAAAAAAGAATTATCATTAGATGATAAATCAATTACGGGCTGGAAATTGCTATAATAAATCTTTTAAATGGACTTAAATACAATTTAATTACATATTAACCAGAAAATCCGCCTTCCATTCAGTAGCTTACAACCGGCCCGATTCTGAAAATAACAATGTCTGGATCTTTAAGATCTTTATCCCAACATTTAATAGACGATAATAAAATTTAAAAATGTCCAGAGCGGATTTTGTAATTCTACGGCTCAAATACACTGTATTAAAAGATGATATAAGAAAGATTGTTTCTTACAAACGTATTCATTTCTTCATCCACAGCGTCCAGATGAAATATGGCTAAACTTGTCGAAACCGCGTTCGGCTTTACCGCGTATTCAAATCTTCCCATGTTGACAGTGATGTATTCCTATCAATTTTATTGTGAAAAACGCGTCAAATTCGTTCTCTCTCTTCGGGGTGGTCGCGTTTTTTTTTTCCGTAAGATTTCAGAGCCAAGGGTAATTCTGCGAATTTTTAAATTTTGTCGTAAGAACACCCTCATGGTCGTAGCTGCACATGTTAGAAAGCCATAAATTTCTAAGGAGACGGGGTACATGATTTTTACCAAATTTTCTCCGAATCCGTGCTAAGGAAGCTATTAGTTTCTAAAACCAACATTTAACATTGTTCGCCAGTCCGTTCAATTATTGTAGAAAAATCTCGCCTTGCTTCCGTATATTCTTGAACGGTAATAAATTATATAGCCCCTAACCGGGGTGGTCCAAAAGCCATCTGTGCCTTGACGCTCATTCCATCTATTGTTTGTTAATATTAGACTAATTATTAATAACAAGATATATATAAGAGCAGCAGATAATAAAAAGTTAGCTGGATTGCGATATTTTAATATATAATTATAGGTAGATATAGGTAGACGATGATTAGGATTCTTTTATCAATTTTAAATGTAAATAATTATAAAATTTTCAATTGTATGTATGTCAAATGCAATCTAGTTGTAGTAATATTATATTTGCTAGTGATTATGTCATAGTTCGGTTGACCACCGAAAATAAGTTTAAAAATAAGGTATGCTAAGATATATTTTATCGTATAGATTTAGATAATTGTATAGTTAATTAAATAGTGTATATGTTCTTGTCTGTTAGGTATATTAATAATAATTTGATGTTGTATGTTAATAAATTAATTGTTAATGTAATTAATTTTATGAAAAAAATTTTATTTATAAGTGGTATTAATTTTAAGATTTTTATTTCTTGTTAGTAAAGATTAGTTAAGTAAAATAATATTAGGAGGCGTGGCCGAATATTAGGCCTAACGAATAAGATTAAGTGTTGGACAGGAGGGTAGTGGCCAAAAACGTTGAAGGGAAACTGAAATGTATAAAAACCCTGCGTGGCCACTCCCACAGGCAGTTGGGACTTGGAAAGAGTTAGGAGTAGATCGTTGGAAGAGCAGTTGGGACTTGGAAGTCTAGAAGTGAGTAGTGAGTGTTAAAAGTCGTGCGAGAAGGTCGGCCGGCAGTGAGAGATGACTGTCGGCCGACCATCAATTAAGTGAACCGCGGAAGGAGCGCCGAGAGAAAGAGAAACGAGAAGAAGAGAGACGGGAACCCGACTGGTCAGAGCGACAGTCGGGAGGACTACGCCGAGGAGCCCCAGCAGAGGAAGAAGACTCTCTGGAGAACCGGGTGGTCTAAAGTAATCTTGACTGTCAAGGCGACAGTCAAGGAGGCTGAGGAGAACGTCTGGAGTCCACCAACAGCGGCGTCAGGTGGATTGATGTAGCCTGACGTGGCCGCTGTTACGGACGAGGAAGAAGAGGACGAGGGCGGAGCCGAAGACCATTGGAGATGGTCAGCTGGTTATCAGGGCGATAACCAGCCCGCCGCCAGCTCTAAGGAGACCAGCGTGAGATGGGCCTCACGCCATGCGTCACCTTCGGCGTCGCTGGAGCAGACGCGCGAGGGAAGTCGCGTTCGGCGCCGCGCCGTCATGCCGACGCCCGCGCCGCCGCGACGCCGCGACCAAGACGTCGCCACGTTCACGACGGTAGAAAGGTAGAATTAACGTTAGATAATAAGGTTAGATTTAACGATGAATTTCCAATTTCAATTACGTAAATATATGTACGATTCAAACTCGAATGTTTTCATTTAAATTTTCCCACCACCACTCCCTTAGTGATCATCGCTCCCCAAATTGTTTGATAGCACGTCAGAGCGGCGATCGTAGCCGGGGATCTGCCCTCTGAAAAGTGGGAAATGACCACGAGTGCGTATCATATTGGCGCCCAACGTGGGGCCTTTCAGATAATGGTGTCTGACGAACGCAAGACCCTGAGATTAGCAATGATCACTAAATCAAGGAGGTGGTTGGAATTTTTTCAGTTTGGATTTTTAAACCAGGTTTTAACGATTTTGTCTGATGGTTAATCAAAATCGTTTGGCGCCCAATTATGTAATTAAAATTTGTAGATAATCAATTTTACTGATAAAATGTTTACCAAGATTTCGTTAAATTAATTTGTGTTGTAGTTTATATCATAGGTGTAGGTAGTTTTGCAAGTGAAGTCCTTCAAAAATCGGGAATGCTGTTAATAATATACTTTAATTTTAATTGCCATTTATATTGGAAGGACAGTTTGTATATGATGTAGGGCGTATACATTTTTATTATTTAAGGTTATTATTTCTCAGATGTAGGGCATATACATTTTTATTATTTAAGGGTATTATTTCTCAGTGGAATCGGGAAAAATACCTATACCTATTTGGTTTTTGGAAGTTGCGAGATCAGCCGCGTGGTTTTTTTTTTTAGTAATTAGATTTGTGAAATTTGATAGCGCATTTCTCTTTGTAATAAGTTTGTAACATTAGGACATCGCGGAACCTAGTAGCGTTAATACGTCTGTAGATATTGAGTGTCGATAGGGGGTATTTGGCACTTACAAGTAATCGTTTATAACAGTAGTTTTGAAGACATCTTTTATTTTTAGTTGATATATTTTATGTTATAGTATTCAATGGATTAAGTGACATAGACGTAGTAGTTATCGAGGGATAAATTAGATTAATTGTTATTGGTAGCTACCGTGATGATGTAGAAGACGTTTATTAATCATATAAGATAAACAATGTTATTTAAAATGTTGACGCTGTAATATTAACAATCTGTTAACGCGTAAGGATAAAAATATGTCCCTCTTAATTATAGATTACTTCGAGAGAAGAACGAAATTACGGCGGCTAATAGATATGAATAAGGCCAGACCTTTTTTTTTATTTTGTGTACCGTATAAAGGAACGGAGAAAGGTCATTTATGATTGCACTTATGACAGGAGTAAAAACGATAAATATAACAATACGGATCTCTCAGTGGGTCAGTAAACTAAGGGACCAATATTGTGCAATAAGTACCCCATTGCACAGTATACTGTGCCCATTGTTAGTAATTAGGGTAGGTCGGTAAAGTACAACTTAAAATAAAATATTTAGGTCAAGTTTATGGTCGGTAACAAAAATGAGTTTAGGGTATGTTCTAATGTTGGTTATTCATTGAAAATTACGTGTAATTTTTACTGTTTTTTTTGTCTACATCAGTAATAACGGTAGTCGTTCAGGAAGTAGGAAGGAAAGGTTCATGGTACTTTTGTTTTTTCTCTCCCGTTATTGTGTATTTACATAGATGGTATGCGTTTTAAGGCACTTTCGCTTTAACCAAT
>JADDOH010013232.1:0-16760 GCA_016648135.1 Agrypnia vestita | reverse complement strand
TTTAAGCGTCGCTTTCGATAAACGAAAAAAGAGTTTCTATTTTATGATGCATTTGTCAATACAGTTGATTCAACCATTGAAAAATGGCTAATTTAAATGATTTATTTAAAAATCACCTTAAAAATTAAAAGTGACATGAAACACGGATACAAAAGACATGATGATCGTGAGCGTTATCTTGAACGGAGCGCTTGAGCGGTCACGAGTACCATTTATCCGGATTAATGATTTACCTATGCTTTTTCGAGCGCGAGTCTGACTACATGCGCGTATCTATTGTAACATTAAATTTTTCAATAGTAATGTATGTATCGCATTATCAGTAAACAAGTGAATACACCAACCGTGAGTTACATGCCTACCTATAACTTGTACCTGACCTACTTACTTGCTTGCCACTCATTATATGACACCCGTATACATCGCAATACACCGAAAGTAGTCGTTGGTATTCTTCCCCATCACTCTCTAAATTGGTGACCACCATCAACTGACCCACTAAAAAGGTATTAAAACATATTTCTTGAATATTTTATTAATTTTTCTCAATATTGAAAATAAAATAAGATTAAAGAGGTTTTAAGAAAGTTGAGAATCTCCAACAATTTAATATAATTTGTCAGTATTTTCGGACCGAGCTGGTGAGATTTTTCTTCGGTTGTTTGCGTCCTTTGAGAAAATATCACCTTTTTACCAAAACAATTTTCTAAGTGAGCTTATGTGGTGTAAAAACATCAAATGTTTACGGGAAACAAAAAACTTGTTTACGATAAAACTGTAAGTAACTTTTATTTTTACCCTAGGGTGTAGTGTATTGCTATCGCTTGAGAGCGGCGTAATGAGGCATGTTGTGAATTCATTTCCAGTAAAAATAATATTTTAAATGTAAATGTTGATGAGTTGAACTAAATTGTCAAAATGACGGACATATTAGGCAACTATTGTTGCTAACGTCCAAAATATGTATCTAATAAACAATTGGTAGAAATGTTCTCATGAATGATTTTCCTTTTTATTTAATTTAAAATGAAATATTACAAAAAAGTTCGAATTGAGCTAATACGTTGCCTGTAAATGGGTGAATTAATTAAAATAAAATAAAATAATCAAAAGGAATCAACTAGAATAAAATATCAATTAGTGTATATTATAGATATCTCACAGAGACGAAACTGTATTAATTATGGGAAAGTAGGTATAGAAGTCATTTGGGTGTAACAGGACTTATGACCTGTCTTTTGGTTGGCTTAAGTGATCACTTTACACAATTGTAACATTCACCATTTCCACCCATGATAGAATATACCATGCTTATTCATTTTTTGGAAGTTGTATATATGTTCGAATTGCGTGAAGCTTTCATATATGAGTTGTAAGCGCCTTTTCCATGCGGCCTGTACAAAGCCATTTTCATTCCCCTAAATCCCCACAGATGTCGCTAATGAGAAAATCTACAATTGATTTTACGGAATTTTAGGAGCAATATACTTTTATTATGTGTAATGAAATTCAACCGAATACTTGCATTACACTAGGATACGCCAGGTCATTTGGGTGTAACAGGACTTATGACCTGTCTTTTGGTTGGCTTAAGTGATCACTTTACACTTTACACAATGTGACATAAATCCAGCACTGTTCTGAAAGATTTGAACAAACTCAAAATATTCTGAATTAGAATAAAATATTTTAAAAAGTACGAATATTCACCGTATTAAAATTTTTCATTTAAATTGTCTTGTTCTTCCGTTTAACGATTTTTAGTGGATATTTTATTTTATTTGCAGCAGCTCTTTGAAGCTGCAGCACGCAGCAGAAATAATTGAGCTGTGGACGTCCAAAACTATTATTTCAGATTCAGGATTTGACAGGATGTTCTCCATATTTCAGAGCCTCTTGCGCTATCCTTGAATAGTGATATGCAGAATCTGATAATTTTCTAGTCTGTCCATGATGTGGTAAAAATATTGTGATTTCCGGATTTTTATTATTTTTAAGATTTATTCCTGTCTTTATTGCATTAGCATTGTTTCAGTGAGTGTCCATGATTCCATTGTATATAAGAGTATATAATTATATAAGGCACCTAGTGCTCATTCACAAATTTAAATTTAGATCATGGCTGCATCATAATTTCTTCATACAGCTCGCAAAGGTCCCAGTTTTCATTTAATCTGCATCTCAAGTAGACTATTTTCTCTTTTTTTTCCAGTATTATTCCATGTATATTTAGCCCGGGTAATACTGGTCTAGAAGTTTAATACTATGTTTTTTCGTGTCAAGAATTCGCTCGCTGGGAGGGAATGCTTTCGTGAAATTCTGATCAAATCAATTACAAAGGAGATAATTTGTATTGCAAATCTTATAGAAGGTACCTAATTGCATGTTATTATTAGAAGTAGCATGAATAGCAGAATTTAAACAATTCCTAAAAATATATAGGACCACCTGTATCATCGGGACGTGGATATGTTTATCAGTTCGTTAAAAAATTTTATGAAAAAAGTCCACACACACACCTTCTATTATGTGTATATGGTATTATTCTTCGTTCAATATTTTTTTTAATCTATTGAGTCTATTTTCTCAATTATTTCTATTTGTATAAAGCACAGCATGCTCTTATATTAAAAAGAAATGCACACTCTTAATTTGAGAGTTTTGAAAAGCAGTTTTTGGCTTGTGTTAAATATATGTGCTACCAACGTCGCTGTGTGTGTCTTTTATTTATTATAAATTTAAAAACTTGATATATGCACTAAAATGAATAATCACTTATTATGTAAATATTTTAGGTATATTGGTAATATTAAAGAGTATTGACCATATAAACCATTGCATAAAATAAATCAAACACATGTTTTACTTTATTTTATTTAATGTTATAAACATTTATTTACCATTTCAATAAAATAAATCTACACCAATTAAACACATTCATTGTACGAGCGTGATTTTCTTGAACACAATTTTAACGACAAGAAAGAAAAATGTGCAATTTTAATTCTCAATGAAACCAGAGAGCACGCACGAAGAAAATACGTAAATGTGAGTACCGGCATTTCTGCGGTTTTCCAGAAAACATTTTTCTCTTTTTCCATCTACATCTCTATCAATCTTTCTTCAGAGGCCAGAGACGAGCCCTTGGCCGGCGTTGAATTATTATGACAAGCCTACGGAATGGGGCTGTTTTTCTCAGCAGGTAAATATGTACCGGAGGACAGCGGTGCTCAAGATTCTGACACACCTTTCCGAAACACTTTTTCCGTGATTAATCGTCTCGGGAAAAGATGTTTGCTAAGTGTTGTACATGTATAATATATGTACGCTAAAAGATTTCATTTCAAGGGGTGCGGAGAGTTTTGCGGCTTAGGGTTGAAATAGTATAATAAACAAAGTATAAAAACAAATTATGTAGATGGCGTGATTTTGATAAAACATACGGAGACTTTTCTTTTAATATGCAATTGAATATTTCGAAGGAATTAAAATAACCTTAGATTCAAATAATACCGCTGTTGAAATTCCGAACAAAATGAGCTGTATAAATGGGTAGCTTTTTAGTTTAGTGATTCAGACTAGTGATCAGATGGCCAGTGGTTCGAGCCCTATTCCAGGACATAGTAAGTTTTGTATTAACAATTAACGCAAACATTTATTTATGGGTAGGTAATATACGCCATTATTAATTTTATAATTTAAAAAAGTGGTGAGTAACTTAAATAGATAAACGTAAAATATCTATACATCAAAAATATATATTACTACCGTTACTTGAACTACACACAGCTAGTGATGGTTGTTTACCGGTGATATACTTAACGTTATTTCAGATTTATTACTTGATGATCAATGCTTGGTTTTCCGCAACCATCGGTACTAGACAACAGATAGATATAGCTTAATCATTTATCAATCATCGATATAATCAGATACAAATCTCAAATATCTGTACCTCATGCAACCGGTTAAAATAATGATTTGATCATCACAAGAGCACTGTTGCCTTACTAATTACAGTATTTTAATCGATTACTTTCACGTGAATTTTCAAATTATGAACGACTATTTCCCATAATAAAGTGACATTTATAATTTTCGCTGAAATGAAAAGTTCCTACGTCTAATTTGATTTTATATATTTTTTTTCAAAATTCCAATTTTAAAAAAGAAATTCGTTTTCATTAAAACATACCACGCAGCAAATAATATTAATTTAAATTACAATTTTTTTTTTGTGTGAATTAACTTATCCATTCGCATGGGTCCCTGATAGAAGCAAGAAGGCAGAATGCAATTTCACACTCTTTTGAACTACTTTCATGTCGTTCATATCTAAAGATCTCATATACGCTCGTTGATTCTTGAGACTTCAAGTCTCTGTATTATGAAATCATATGCTCCACTTACGTATACGACTCTGTCGTGCTTTTATCAACTTAGTACATTACAATCATCTTATACCAACCAACATAATAATATTGCCACGAGATTGTAAAAACAAAGAATTACACATAAACGAGGATTTTTCAGCACTGTGGACGTTTTAGAATCACATAAGAAAGTACTAAGTACTAAGTTTTTGAAGTCCCGAAAGTTCACGAAATAACATTTCCTATATAAAGGGCAATAAAACCCCTAATACGAGAATTTTATTATGACAGTTCTTTGATTCCATGAACGCGGCGTTATAGTTCCTATTATAAGCGTTCATCGAAAATAAAACTTCAATATCTAGGACATGTGATGAGACATCCAGAGAAATACGAGATTTTGCATCTCATAATGCACTGAAAGATTGCCGAAAGTCGGGGCTCTGGAAGAAGGAGGACTTCACGGCTGAAAAACTTGAGACAGTGGTTTGGCCAGTCTACTGTAGAGCTGTTTCGGGCCGCAGTAAACAAAGTCCGCATAGCCAACATAATAGCCAACGTCCGGTAATCGGACAGGGCACGAGAAGAAGAAGAAGATCGAAAATAGATTACGAGAGTACCTACCGAACGCTAGATACTAAATAAGTGCGGTCATAGACGTGCATAAGATTCTCAAGTGAAGAGTGTGAAACTAGTAAGAATTTTTAAGTTAGGGTTGCGTTTCTTTATTTATTTTATTTAAGGAATCTAAATAAAACAGAAAAATGTATTATAATGACACAGTGTATTAACAGTTAGTAGACCAATTACAGAGATCCACGGCATTACATGAAATTTTAAAATCAAAGCAAAACAGAAAGGAACAATAACATGAGAAAACAAATAGAGATAGCAATTAATAAAACATTGTAATCGAAGTGATACGAGTAAAAAAGAAAAGTTATGATAAAAATAGAACAAAGCAAATGGAGATACAGGGAATATGTATTTTTTTAATATTAGAAAAAATACAAAAAAATGAGTATGTCAGAGGGTCTTTAAAGGTGGCACCGATAGCTAAAAAAGCTGAAAGAAATGTTATGGTCACGTCATGCGTAGACGTGAAGATTTTTCGGTGAGAAGAGCACTGGACATCCCAATTAAACCTAGAAGTAGAGGCAGACCCCCAGTAACATGATGGACCAATATTGAGAGGGAGCTGGCAGTACAAGATGTCCCCATTGTGACAATCCAGGATAGAAGATTCTGGCGCCTTCGTATAAAGAGGCCCGAGCCTGGATGAACCGGGATAGAGGAGCAGGGAAAATAAGAAGACGAAGACAATAATACCAAATAATCCAGAAAGACCAAGAGCAAAATATTAAGAAAAAAATAATAGTAAATTCAGTGACTTTGGTGATAAATAAAAAGTTTTTTTTTTATATTTATTTATTTTTGATACTTATTACATAGATAAATATGCCAAAACGCACAGCAGTTTTGCGGCATAGTTACTTTTAATATTGTTTGACAATAATTTTTATTTTATAATGAAGATTATAGAGTAGGTCATTATCGAGTATTGCATAATTTTTACAAGTTTTAAATGATAATTATTAATTAATGTAAGATTAGGTACATAGCTTTAATATAAATTCGTTAAGCTTGTACTTTTTTGAAGCCAATGGAGTTTTTTTGTCTTTCTTAATCTCAAAGCATAATTTCAAGGATTTCATTTGCCTACCCCCGCCGTGATCCCGTAACAATGTTTTATCAAGATAGTTATTATTGCTTATTATATAGTTGGTAACACCCACTTTAGACCCCGCCCCCTCTCATTCTCTCTCGTTAGATCCCTAAGTTGTTCAGGAGTTCAGTTTCTCTGACAAGACTAACACGCATGTGAACAATAGTAGTGATAGTTTTACAATACTATGGTTGGGGTGTATAGTGTTGTGAATATAGTAGTGTAGTGTTGGTCCTGACGAAGAGACGGTTACGTCTCGAAACCGGTAGACCGTAAATCTGGTAGTGGTTTTTACTAAGTTTACTAACATTCTGTTATATAGTTATTATAATATTTTTCATAGCATACTATTGTCATCATGACGCCTATCTTTAAAATATCTTTCTATGGGCCCGTCAAGATGCCGCTGTTACCAGGAAGTTATCTATAATGGTTCCTCCACTAGTAGCCAGCGACATGGTGCCTCAGCAGACCCCAGAACCTGCGCATTTGCCCTCGTGTAAACACTTCAGTGCAACACTAGGATTGTTCGAACTTTATTTCGTATGAGTTATTGTATTGCACTTGCTTACACTGCAGTGCAGCCAGTGTATAAATTATCCACAATTCTGAACTGTATACGTTAGTAAAATGTAATAGAAATTGATGGCGCTTTGCTTCGAGGCTACATTTGCTCATTTTCTCGTGGCAAGTCTCCACGCTAGCATGTTGGCCAGGATATGTATTGCTCTCCCTTGGCGCTCGACACCGGCCAATCAAAAAGTTCTGACGTCGTTAGATACATGTTTCATATTGTTTTCAGTAGATACGATAATCCCTTCGAGTATTATCGGTTACTCGGATCCATTCAAGCCATAAATATCAATAGTATCGATATGCTCTGCTACATGCGTTTTACAATTTTTTCTTCTTGTCGCTTTCATTATCGATGTCAGATTGACCGTTTTCTGCATAGTTTATGAGATTTTATTGATGTATATATGTTCAATTCAAACATCATCCTACATTTCATTGGTTAAAATTTTCAGGTGATATCATCAATTAAATTTTTAATTATTCACAAATGTTACTGGACACAAACTTAACCGGAATACGATTATGTAATTCGAACTAACCATCCCTCAAAAATCTTCCAATTGTCTGGAAAATAATTTATTTTCAACTTTTCTGTCGCACTGATTTTCTAACTCGAATATTCCGCACGCAGGTACGCACTTAGGTACTTTATTGCTAGCCGCTGGTCTGGTGGTGCCCGATGCCTCCGTCATTTATAAAAATTTCGTAATTCTTGATGTTTCTCTCTTGCGAATTTCATCTCGATTTCTATCGATTACTAGTTTATTCGATTAAGTGCAGTTTTTTCTCAATGATAGAATCTCATGACAATAATGTTGAACAATTTTGGCGACTGGTACCGTATCTTTTGTATGCCGATGTAGACTATTTACCTTTCCAGACAATAAAATTTACCTGTTGAATAAGCCATGCATACGATATCGATAACTGCATTGGGTGGTATTCATTCTTCAAGCTCGCCCCATAGTAATATGTGCCAAGCTTTGCTTAAATCTGAATAAATATTTAGATTCTTTTGGCTTTTATTATTCATGGATTTCGTTTTAGTGTAAGCATAATTGGACGTAGTTATGCAGAAAGCATCCAACCCAAAAAACATGGAACCGAAAAATGACTTTTGAACCTTATTCTTCGAGATTTAATTCATTATTGCATATATTTTTGCAATAGGGCTCATTGTAGTAATGTTTTCTATGTGTTTTTAATGTGATTAAAGGGAAAAAAAAATTGTTTAAGAAGATATGACGCGTTTTGCAGGTTGGATTCTTTCTACAAAATGTCTAAATGTACGTAAAACAGTAACTATTTTTTCTTGTGGGTTCTATGTTATATGAATTTGATAAAGTTTAAAGTAAAAAAAAAAGAGAAATAGAAAACGTTCAAGCTCCTTAGATGTTTTCAACAAAATTATTATCGTATAGTAACAGTAGAATTAGAAAGTTGCATAATGCGTCCATACCACAAGGATGTTTTAATCAATATTCTTGTTTGCAAAGAATTTGTAAATTTGAAGCCGCAGAAAACAAACAACTTTTTATTTTATTTGAAGAGTTAATTCAATAGTGACGGCCGTAATGTGAATAAGAAAAATATTTAATTTACAAAAAGTGTTGTTTTCAGCACATAAAAATATAAAATATAAAAAATATTTAATTTACAAAAAGTTAATGTTTTCAGCACATAAAAATATTTCATTGAGCTGTCCAAACCCGTACATAATTCATTTTTAGCATTTTGTAGGTTGGATGGTATTTATTCATATTTCATGAATTTTCATTAAAATTCTTGTAAGTTGTTGTAAGTTGTAAGAGTTATGCATTTATTACTTCAGGAGGCTCACAATTGGACATAATTCTTTTTTAATTTTATTTGAATTAATACGAATGTACATATCCTAATTCAAAAAAATATAATTATTGAAAAAGTACTAAGAAAATTGTAGTCCTGACGTTTCAAGCAGATCGCACAACTCATCTTTAGTCCCCTCAAATAAACGGATGGTTTTCAGATTTGGAACATTGGATTCTGGATCGATGAGGATTCCTATGCAATTATTTGACTTGTAAAAATTACATTGTATAATAGTGGATGTTTTAACGGTTGCGTCTTGTGTGCTTATTCGCTCAGTTAACCCGTATTGATTTTAATTTATTATAAAGTTTTTATTATTGTAGAGTTTAATTATTCTTTTGTAATTCATAATTTTGTTTTATTAACAAAAGTTTTTCCTTGTGATTATCCATCACCACACGTAGGAATCTATTTTATTATTAATATTGATCAGTTATCATTGATGTAAAAAAGTTATAGGTATTTGTCTATTAAATAAATAAATAAATTTAAAAAAAAATCTCACGGTGGAATTGGTGAAAGTAGCATTATGTAGACTGATCACTAAGCCAGATTATACAGGTTGTAAGCCGTGAGCCATCGTATACAAGACTTCCATGCCTGTATTTCATATAAATACCTTCGTTTCTGTGAGACTTTTTAAATTCATCTCAATTAAAATGATAACCCTGCAGTAGACAAATCCAGTAATTGTGTTCTCAGAACACATAAAAATATTGTTAAAATATTTTTTTCGCTTAAAAATGTCAGTTTCCGCGCGCCGCTTCCCATTTGCGAGACTAAAATTCCTTTTGATAAATGCTTAAGTTTAGAATAGTCCTTTGCCATTACGCAACCCTTACATGTTTGAGAGTAAAGAAGAGATTTTTTATATTCTTTCATAAGGTTTAGTTGGCCGTCACTGGTGTTCTCTATTTTGCGGAAGTGCCTCCCCCCGCCCCTAGCTCCGAGCAGCGACTCACCTGAGTATCCACTGAGTAATGAGAAATGCCGCAGATGTCCTTTGTGCGACCTAAGCCCTAGGTTGCTGTCCTACCAGTATTTCTCTTTTTTTATTCACCCGCGGACCATTTGAGGTAAAAAATGTGAAATTCTTGCTTGTTTCTCCACATAAACTAAGAAACACATAGAGGTGTACACAGCAAAGTGGCGAGGCGTATTTGTATCAAACCTTATTCGGGTACTTTATCCCGATATGAATCGCATAATTTTGTGAAGATCACTTATTTCATTTCTTATTTTCATGCAAAACATACATACATACTCCCGTTCCGGTAGGGGGTCACAACTTAACCCCAAAAATATTATTTAAAAAATATTTTAATATATGTAGATGTCTCATAGAGACGAAATCATATTTTTTATGGGAATGTAGGTATGGAAGTCTTTGGGTGTTCATAGGAGTTGCGGCCTATCGTATGGCTGGCTTAAGTGATCACTTTACACAATATAATGTTCACCATTTCCACCTATGATAGAATACCACGTCTAAAAAATTTTTTTAAGTTGTATATATATATTTAAATTATACAATCCGTTTCATATGTACGTTGTTATTATTATTAGCGCGACCGGCATCCAAAACTTTTTATTCTCCTTAATCAACCACAGATGTCAATAATGAGATGTTTATTTTTGATTGTAAATTTTAAAGCAATGTCCTTTATATGTGTAATGATATTCTTACGAATTATTAGCATTACCTACACTAGAATACGAATTTTCAGTTTTTGTAAACACCTTTTTAGAACAGTTTTTTAAATTCAGAATATTTTGAGTTTGTTCAAATTTTTCAGAACACGGTATTTAATAACTGTAAAAGATATTGAGCTGGTATCCTTTGTAATTCTCATAAATATCCCAAAAAATACAACACCAAAAGACAATAATATAGTAATGTGTAAAAAACAGTCAAAAGTAGAAAAACTTACATGAATAAAAACTGAAACACTTTGTTTATACCATGAATAATTTTATTATATAAACATTGTTTTTTATATATTTGTTTATACCACGGGTAATATTATTATATCAACATCAACATGTTTCAGGAGCTAAGCTCCCCTCTTCAGGACAAGTAATGTATTAAAATGTAGTACATTACTTGTCGTGAAGAAGGGAGCTTAGCTCCTGAAACATGTTGATATAATAAAATAGTCTGTGATATAAACAAAGTATTTAAATTTTTATTTATGTGTAAAATGGTGCCACAAAGTGATATCATATAATTTGAAGAAGAAAAAACTACGTTTTTCGTCAGTTCATCATCAGTCGTTCATCAGACAATCGTCAATATTCTATACAATACGCTTACTTTATTCTGCTTGCACGGCTTCTGTCAGTCAGACGCTTGTGAGTCATGAGACATCAAAATCCTAAGGTTTCTTATAAAATGACGAAAAATTTAGTAGCGTCTTATTCGCATTGTATAAAAAATATAATTTAAGATATTATAGATTATTTTCAAACTTATTATGCTTCATTAAAACGCAGATTTGACTGGGATTACATTGTTACCCCATTTCGGCCCCCGATTCTATTTTCCATCTTCCGGTACCCGAAGGTTAAATTCAATATTTATCTCTAATAATAATTCTGCAATGAGCAAAACAAACAAGCAAAGCAAATATAACTTTAAAATATTTTATAGATGTATGGTTACTCTTGGGTAGAATCGGTAATCGTGGCAATGTGTAAATTGCATTTACGCCATCCAAGATGGGACGTTTTCCCTGTGGATGCTCAAAAAATTCTTCTATTTATGCTTTCCCATGTATAAACATCTTTGTCTCTTTCAGATATCTATAATCATCTTTATTTGTTATTTTCCCTATGTGGTGATCCAGTAATTGTATTGTTGGAACACACTGATAAAAATATTATGAAATTACTTTTCACTCAAAGGTCATTGAAAGAAAGAAGCCGTACTGATGCCGTAAAGATGCGTATTATTCTTTTTGAAATTTAAAACTTCTTAAGCTAATCGAAAGAAATTGCTTTGTTACTATAGATATTGTGCATTTAAACAAAAAAAAATTTTTTTAAGAAAATCAATATTGTACTGTTACACATTCTGAGTTATGCCTTTATGTGTGTATTCTCCTTTGTGTGTGTGTGTGTTAACGAAAGTTAGTCCTAGAGTGAAAAAATGACAATTAGGGCAGGTTGCAACAATTTGGTGTATTTCGTTTAAACCATCGATTTTTCCCTTTGGCACCAATCAATCAACACTAAATCTATGCCTTAAACGAAAGATTATTATAAACCAAGTTGATGGAACCGGGGCATAGGGGAATAAAATTTTACAGAATAGTAATGTGGTCGAGAAAAATTATAGAAAATAAAATTAAGACTTATGTTGTAAATTAAAAAGTTAAACGAGATAAAACACATGTATAGAATATGCGAGTTCCAAAGTCATCGAAATATTATTTATAAATTAAAAGTAAATCCTAAAAACGGGCTCATTCATGTCCTTAGTAATGTTTTTAACAATAAATATATATATGATACGTAATATCAATTTAATATTCTTAAAACTGTGGATTAAGGGTACAATAATTACTCTCGTAGTTTATTTTACATTTTAAGGGACCATCTGATCACTTCTTCCAAAATTCTTACAATTATAAGATTCAATTTTAAAGATAGATTATCGGCGTAATTTTGTATTTACGTAATCGATTTATAATTGAATTATTCATTGTGTCAGACTGTTCCACAGATGCCTAATTGATCACTTAAGATAGACTTCTTGTTAGTTTGTTTTCGTGAAAATTATATTGAAAATAATTCCTCTTAATGCCATCTATCTAATCAGTGGCGAAAGGAGGTTGAGTAATTTGACCATCGATGAACTCATGTGGATAAAATTCATCAATCTGTAATATATTCATATTTATAATTAAGATAAAACATCTTATTCTCTCAGAAACGAAGCTATTTATATGGAAAATGTGTAAAGAAGTCTTCACAGGGTGGCCCAGGGCTTATGACCTTTATGAGCTGGTTTAAGTGATCACTTGTGCAATGTTGACCAGTTGCATACATTATCAAATTTTCGAATGTTGTATATATGCTCTAAATCTTTCTTTCATACATTCGAACGGACTACGTAGAGTCCTTTTCATGACATATTATGCATAGATTGCGCAGCTGGTAAAGATTCCTCTATATATATTTAAAATAAATTATATTTAATAAGCCCTGGGCCATTCTATAAGCACTTCCATACACTGATCATACATACATAGCTATCTGAGTGAAAGAAGGCAAAGGGTAAAAATATATTCATATGTATCAGAATGTTTCCATGCTACTAGTGGTGTACCACAGGGATCGCATCTTGGACCAATACTATTTCTATTATTTGTGAATGACATTTCAACAATATTTAATGACATTGAATATTTGCTGTTTGCAGATGATCTAAAAATCTTTAAATCAGTAACCAACATTTATGACTGCAACATATTACAGCAAAACCTAAATTCTCTCTCAGTATGGTGTGAAACGAATAAATTGTACTTAAATTTAAATAAATGCAAAATTATATCATTTACTAGATTAAAATCAAAAATAAATTTTGAATACTCTCTATGTAACACCAAACTAGAAAATGTTGACTGTATTCGAGACTTAGGGGTATTATTCGACTCGAAACTTACTTTTACTAATCATATTAATGCGATAACTTGTAAGTCTCTAAAATTGCTGGGATTTATTTTAAGGACATCACGCCCATTTCAATCAATTGAAAGTATTAAAATGTTATACATTTCTCTTGTCCGGAGCCAATTAGAATATTGCTCATCAGTTTGGTCTCCATATTATAATGGGCATATAGACAGTATTGAGCGTGTCCAACGCAAATTTCTCAAATACATTAACTACAAGTTAAGCATACCAACACAAAACACAGAATACAATTACATATTGAAGAGACTAAATTTACTCACATTATATGATAGAAGAAAAATTTATGATATAGTTCTTCTTTACAAAATTGTAAACAATATGTTGGACAGCCCTGACCTTGTAGCATGTATCGATTATAATATCCCTTCCACACATAGAACTCGACAAATTGTCACATTCCATCGCAACAATTGCAATACTAACTATCAATCAAATTCTGTGATACACAGAATATTGGGAACTTGTAATGAATATGGTTGCATGATTGACATTTTCGTCGACAGTCTGGAGAAAGTAAAGTTCACATTTAAAGAGGCAATACTGCTTCGTTACTGACTTCAGCTGTTAATATGTAATGGTGGGTAATATATATTTTTCGTACACATTGCCGCTTTGTACTTTATATTTTTAATTTTTGTACTCATGTTTTGGTGCTATCCCTGGTACTTTTAATAATTTGCTACTTGTAATTTATATTGTTTAATGTATGTTCTTTTTAATTTTATGATATATTTTTTTATGTAAAAGCCTATACGCATTGCTGCTCGTTACCTACTCTACATTTTTAAATTTTATACTCATGATTTGGTGCTATTCCTGAAACTTTTAATGTATGTGCTTTTTGAAATTTATTTTATACTCTTTATGTAAAAGCCTAATGGGCGTAAACAAATAAATAAATAAAAAATAAATAAATAAATAAATACACGTTTTCCATGTAAATAACTTTGTCTCTTATAGACATTTATATTTTATCTTAATTGGTTTGTCCCTCTGCAAACAAAATCAAGTAATTGATTTTGTTCGCAGAGTTCGTTAATTTATTTATATTTGATATTATATTTGAGGCGTTTAAAAGCGAAGGCAGCTTTCCTATCCAAAAATAATGTTTTAAATGCAGTCACCGAGGATTACTTATTTGGAATGGAGTGAATTCGATATTTTATAGGAAATATATCTCTAGCCCTTCCAAAATCTTGTTTCCAAATCACTTTTAAAAGAAAATATAACCATATCCTCGTAGTGTAAAAAGTAAATACAGCAATATATTCGTAGTGTAAAAAGCAAAAGCAGCAATATCCTCTTCACTCAAGGACGTGTCACGTGAGAAAATTGCTGCTTTTTACTGAAGTGAGAGATGATGTCGATTTTAGACTGAAACATCACAGCAAACATAGCTATACCCAAATATGTAATTAAAAAGCAAAACTAATATAAAACGATGTCTATTATTTGAAAGCAAACACAGGAATATTTGTATTTATTTATTTATAAACGTTTTTAATCGTATAAAACTTAGGTGAAATTGTTTTAAAAACTTTATTTCCAGTAAGATGTAGGTTTCATAGATTTAAAAAAAATTTCCTTGAGTACTGACAGGTTTTTTGTATTTATCTCACAAACACCTCAGGTGGAATATTGCTGCCTTTGCTTTAATACCCCTCATTTGTTGTATCTGCAACTCTGTTATAAGTTTATTTTCCGGAAACTTTTGAGTTTCTTACGAATTTATTGACAACAAAATTGAGCGTAGATTTAATAAATTGACTTTTCACAGATTTTTTCCGCAACGCAATAAAAAATAAATATGAAATATAATTGACGTCGTGTTTTCGAAGAATAAATCAAACACCAATATCTCGACATTTATTTGATTTGCCACAAAAAATCCTTTGTTTTCCTAGAAGTTTGAGGCGCTTTCTTTATTGCTTTCTATCAATTTTGTTATATTGCCCTTCATAAGTTTTTTCTCAAACGTAATTTTCTCCGCTACCTCTTCCATCTACAGGAAAATACTCAAGGATTCCTATATTATTCAAAGAAATATTGAGGTGGAAACAAATAATTTTTACGTGAATAGAAACATCTTCCGCATTAAATAATGCAATAATTCGTACCAAAAAAAAACAGTACAATCGTGATATTAATACTTTAGATCTATATTAAAAAATAAACATTTTTATTGTGATGTTGCAATTTCAATACTCTGTGCTTTTTAAGCAAATTAATGAAACAATTAGAAAAAGATATGCAGAAAAATTAAATCATGAACGGGAACGAAAAAATATTTTAACTGCTACCGGGATTCGAACACCGGACTTCCACTCCACTCCCTGATGGGGTGGAGGTCCGGCGTTCGAATCCCGGTAGTACATAATATAGTTTTTTGTTGATTTGATTTTTCTGCATGACTTTTTTTAATTGATTCGTAAATCGGCAATTTTTTAGGCTGTTTGTATACTAATTGTTCCGAAAAAAATAAGCATTTTTTCAAAAAAATTGTATTCTTTATATACACCCTAGAATTTTTTAAACTAAAAATTTTATTTAAAAAAATTATAGATCAATCATTTGACTCTCAAAAATTAACTGTGGATAAGAAGAACAAGCACATTTTCAGTACTTATATGTTGGGATATTTCCGGTTATGTTTCTTGGGGAATACTGTATCTCAGATACACAATTTTTATTATTGTATTCAAGAACACATTTTATATATTAATCAATTAATAAATGAAACTTACAGATAAGGTCGATATATTTACAGAAAAGTATCAGGCTGATGCGGCGTAATTGGTAGCATACATGCCCAGAATGCTAGGTGATCTGGGTTCGGATTCCGGTAGCAGCCATAATATTTTTTCGTTGATTTGATTTTTCTGCGTGTCTTTCTAATTGAATAATATATTTTTTTTTATGAATATTGGCTTATTATTATAGATCTCTTCCTTTCTGTATCCTATATAATATCCTACATTAAATAAATCTTTTGAAATCCTTTCTGAATCAGTTATAAAAGAAAAAAATTCAGGCTATGCCGAATAAACGGAACGAAGCGGCCAATTGATATCACCAAATATTGACATTATGCGGCCAGGAAATGTATCGCGCGGAATTTGTATGGTAGCGCGAGCTGCTGTGTGCATTTTGGCATAATTCAGTTTGAAACCGCGTGTGCTGTAGACCCTGGTGATGAATTCCAGGAAATTCCAGAAATTTTATGCGAATTTCATCGAACGTCGAACATGACGTCTCGCTGATATACCTGGATTCACAATAATACTTTATCTTGCAACCTGTTTAGACTATTTTAAAGTAATCTATTTACAGTTTTTGATTACTGATCATTTTTGTCCTTAATAACAAATAAAAATATTAAATTTTATATATTGAATTTAATAATTGTCTATCCATTTAAATAAAATATTTGAACTAACTAACCATCAAGCCTTTTTTCCGCAGAGGTAGGCAGAGAGGATAGAACGCCATATTCTTCTATCTTGGCACATCACTTTTGCTTCGGCTAAATTCATACA
>JADDOH010013230.1:0-62737 GCA_016648135.1 Agrypnia vestita | reverse complement strand
TTAAATATAATTAAACGAATTAACTTAGTTTATCACCAAGTTATTTTTGGTAAAAACCAACCGGTTTCGGAATCAAAGTTCCTTCCAAAGAGTATACTTAATACTAGTTAAACTTTACAAATTATGAAAAATCATACCTCGGTACAGTTGCCGGCAAACTTCTTGAAATTTTTGGCGTAGTGGGGGAATGCGCAGAAGATAAAATTTGGGTCTCTTTGATGGAATGGTACATGCGCAAACTTCCCCCCACTACGCCGTAAAATTTCAAGATATTTGCCGGCTACTGTATCTGTACTGTATCAAGTGTTCAAATGGGGGTAAATAGTGGGGGGTGAGAAAGAAACATGTAATAGGGTGAAAGGAAACATATTCAAGAAAGGACTGTAAGTGAAATCTTACAGTTTAATTAGTATAGTAATAGTAAAGTTTAATTCGTATTAACCCTTAACCACCTACCATACGTCTCACAGACCCCGTCGAATTGATAATCGTGAATATTTTTGTGCCCAAGTTTCGTACGAACTTGTTAGTTCCTGTACCTTTCCCCGCGCCCCTAAGTGCCGCGCAAGCAGTCGTACGTGCGTGCGTTTGCTTCAGGTGAGTAAAAAACTATCGCAGGGGGTCTGAGAGACCTATGGTAAGTGGTTACGTAATTTTTTTTTAAACGTGTTTTTTATGGTTTTTGCTTAAAATGGCTCTTAGGCCCGGTTGTTTCAAATTCGATCAAAGTAAGCGTAGAGTTTAAACTGAAATTTTACGTTCTCCACCAATCAGACGATCCGTTTTCGTAAAAATCTATGCTTTTATCGACCGCTTACTTTGATCGAACTTGAAACAACCGGGCCTTAGTGACAATAATATCGAGCGGTGTTTGGAACAAGATCTGTCAAGATCATGTTGGGCTAGATCACGTATTGGAAGAAAGTTGTGCATTTGATTGCGTATACGAAGAGCCAACTTTACTAGGTGTTAAAGAAAATTCTCCATCCCAACATCATTTGTCTTCAATTTTACGTGGAAACGAATAGTTTTCATCTGAAGATGAGGATCTAAAATTCAGTGGAGACCGTGGAAGAAGAATTATTTTGAAAGGAATTACTTTCGTTGGTCATCTGCCTCACCGTTTTTACGATTGAGAACTTTGAAGCATAATATAGTGCAGGGAAGAGAAGATAAAAAACCAGCATATCAGAGTGAGCTTGTTCACTGGATATTTAGTAGCATTTTTTAATGACGAAAGCAATGTGAAATTGCAACGTGTGAAATTGCAATAATGTGAAATTCAACGTATCCTCCATAGAAACAACCACTTCATCAGCAGTTCCATGTAGGAGCAGTGCTAAAGGAAGGTTGGCGGTTCGTAAAAACTGTTCAACTTGCAAATACTCAAAGAAACGCAATACACAATACCTGTGTTTCGAATGTAAAGCACCAATTTGCCTTGAATGCTCAAACAAGCTGTGTTTTCGCTGACGTGAAAAACTATAAATTTAGAGCCTGCAATTTTATTTAATTTGTAATTTTATGGAGAATTTTAATTTTTTTCTACGTTTGTTAATTATTCAACACTAAAAAAAAAGTTGTAAGAAGTTCCTATTCTACATGATAATTTTTGTGGATATCATTTTCCAAATACATTAGTTTGTAAGCCTGAAATAAGAGGTATTGACAATTATTTATGATTAAAAGAAAAATAATGCTGATTTTCGTGTGCCTTCTTTTCTAATTAAGAGTTTAATATGTTCCTCAATAGAATTTTAATTAAAAACAAAACCATTCTTTACTAAATTTTACCATTGTGAATTATTTTATTTGGAAGTCCCACAGACGTATGACAGGTGGTTGTGTAACAAAAATATATGCTAGGTGGTTAAGAGTTAAGTATACCCCGACGAAAGAACGTTGTTTCCAAAACCGGTTAATTTTTTACCAAAAATTAAATTCCGATAAATTACGTTAATTCGTTTGATTATATTTTAATAAAACCACAAAGTAATAAATAGCAAAATACATAAGAATATAATATTTTGAGCCACTCTGTGGTCCAAGAAATATATATACGAGTATATGATGAAACATAAGTTACTAGCGACGTGCATTTATTTGAATAAAACATTTAAACGCATCCATACCTATAGAACTCAATGTCTGTCTGTCTGTCTGTCTGTTCTCTATACAAATCCTTACCGTGTGTCCGATTCGATTCAAATTTTGCATATTTCTATTCTTTAGGACTCGGCGGGTAACATAGGCAACATTTCTCTTTATTCTCATACCCCGTACCCTCCTCTCTGACATATTTTCGATGCAAATCTGTACCGTTTGACCGATCGGACTCAAAATTTGGAAACTTATTCTTTAGAACTCAGCGGAAAACATAGGAAATATTTTATTCCTATTCTCGTACCCCGTTCCCCTCCCCCTGATATATTTTAGATGCAAATCTGTACCGTTTGCCCGACCGGACTCAAAATTTGGAAACATATTCTTTAGGACCTGGCGGGTAACATATTCGACATTAGCCCCCTATTCTTTAAACCCTTCCTCTCCGCTGATATATTTTCAATGCAAATTTGTACCATTTGACCGATTGGACTCAAAATTCGGAATGTTATTCTTAAGAAATTGGCGGGTAACATGTGCGACAATTTTTTTACCCTATCCCCTCCCACTGATATTTTTTCGATGCAAATCTATACCGTTCGAATCTAAATTTGTTTACCCTCACAAATTTATTTTAAAATTACTCCTTAACCCGTGCAACGCCGGGTATGAACAGCTAGTTGAATATATTTAGATTATTTCCGGAAATTTTGTGGGTAAAAGCTTAAAGCGACTTGCCTTTTTCAAGATGAACAAATTTGAGTCCCGACGGAAAATATCCGATCTCGTTGTGCTACACAAGATTCTCAGCGGAGCTATTGATTCTCTCTCTCTATCTGATATAAATTTGCATATTAAACCCCGTATAAGAAACCCGGAGTTCTTCAGAATAAGTCAGCACACTAATAATGTCGGTTAGTTTTCTCCCATTACAAGGTTGTGTCGCACATATAATTTGTATTGTGCTGACCCTAACATTGATGCTGATATTCTTGCAGACACCTTATCTTCGTTCAAAAACTCACTCATACTCAACATCCATTTTCTAAACGATGACATGAACCTATAGATCCATTAAATCAATCATTCATTAAATACTAATCGCACTACACTCAAACACAAAATATATAATATTCGAACAAAATATAAATATATGATTTTTGTTCGAAAATTTTTCGCATTATTTTATGTTTGAAATTGGAGACTTTAAATTAATTGTAAAATATTACATATTGTTGTCCAAATATTCTTATATACATCACGTGTAGGGAAATTGATATGTTTTGTTGCAGTGGGTGGATATTTGTCATTGAAATGCGATAATTTGATCTATTGTACCTAAAGGTTAAATTAAAACGCAATAGCGAATGAGTTTATTTACATATATATATATATATATATATCTTATATATATACAATACATAGGTTTATGACTTACATGTGCATCCTACAATTATTATACTGCTGTATTTCACATTTCAAAATGTTAAAAATAAATAAACCTAGTAAATATAACCTAAAGTCACGTAGATACAGTTTTATGAAAAATGTAAACTCAATTTGTTATGTAGTTTTCATGAAAGCTCACGAAGCACAACCACAAAAAACTAATGGACAGCGCAGTCGTAATGCATTTTTCTGCTGTCCCCAGCGCCCAGCGCGCAGCGGTCACAGAATGAACTAAAATGTTTTACGAACACGATATTTCAACGACCTTTACTGAAATACTAACATTTTAAACAGGTAACTAAACGCGGTGAATCCGTCCAAACTAACATAAACAATGACATATATTCACAAATTTGTACAAAAACAGTTAAATATTAGATCGTTACCTATGAAATTGACTTTTCTAATACTGGACAGTTTGAAGTTTAACATCTTGCATTTGACTCGGAATTACAAATTCAAATTGATGTCATATTAAAGCTATGACATTCCTTTTTAAAATTAATATGATGATTTCGCTGTGCCTGTGACCAGAGAAATTGAATATTCATTTTATTTTACAATACGAGTTCCGTAGTGGCACTAATACTACCCAAACGACACAAAATATCAAAGATTTGAATGGAAAAGGTACCGCGAATGAACATGTGGTAGATTTTTGGTTTGACCGTTTCCCTTCTGGAAATTTCGACCCCAATAACAAGCCTCATGGACGACCGGAGACTAATTAATAGTGACGAATTGAAAGCCCAAGAGGAAGCGGATTCACCTCAAACCAGGACAACAGCAAACTCTCATCAAAATTTGCCTTAATTTGCTGAGTTAGGCACAAAAATGAAATGAAATTCTAAATCGGATGAAAAATGGGTATTATATGATAATCGAAAACATTCGTCACAATAGTTGGACCCAGGGAAGGCAGACAAACAATGTTTTAAACGCAAATTGATTTAAAAGAAACTGCATTTGGCTGTATGGTGGACCCGTATCCGCATTATTCATTACAGTTTCTTGAGACCTGATACAACAATTACTGTAGAGGTAGGGGAGACCGTATAGTTATGGGATACTTGAGAGTTTTTTTTTTGATTGAGTTCCTGAATTACAGAAAATGAAACTGCGCTTTGAAATAAATACCATATATTCAATCATTTTATAAGTTTTTAAATAAACAGATGTTTTTATTAATATCAATTAAAGTAATTTGGAACTAGATAAATTGTAATTATATAGCAAAAAGCACAGTTATTGGACAAACTTTTCAGTTTACTGGACACCGAAATTACAGATATTGGACAAGCAACAAAAATGAAAGAGAAATGCAGGTTTAAATTGTTTTCCAAATTAAATCATATAGTTTATCTACTGATTAATCACTTTGGTCTCCATTATTATCAGTTTCCACATTGTAACAAATATGACATACAGATAAGTTATCCGGAATATGAATTGCATGGCTTTTTGGAATACATCTTGCATGGAAAAATGATTTCCATTGTGAATGTATTCTTCATTTTGATTGTCATTTCACATAATGTAGAAATGAAAATCTTTTCTTCATTTTGATTATCATTTCAAATTTTGAATTTTGTCGTAACTATACTCTTTCCTGTTGCATTAGATAATTTTGAATTTAGCCGCAAATTGTGTTTCTTTATCATGTAAGTAATATTTTTTCTTTTTTATATTAGGTCCTTACATATGAAATTGGCGTTTAGTATGGGAGGAACATAAAGTCGATTTTTTTAATTATAATATATTTATTTAATCAAAGTATGTACCATTGCTATCTATGCACTTTTGCCATCTCATAGGTAGTTCATCGATCCCTTTACTAAAAAAACCATTCGGACGGGAATCAATAAAATCTTTGAATGCGGTTTGGACTGCCCCATCGGAGTTGAATTTTTTCCTTTGCAAGAAGTTATCCAAATTTCGAAAAAAATGGTAATCTGTTGGGGCAAGGTCCGGAGAGTACGGTGGATGTCTTAGACATTCCAATTGAAGCTCCTCTAATTTGGTAGCCGTCTGTTGTGCAGTGTGTGGTCTAGCGTTATCATGAAGCAGCAGTGGCCTAGAGCGATTAACCAGCCTCGGTTGTTTAGCAGCTAGCTTTTCCATCATGGTTTGCAGTTGCTGACAATAGACATCTGCCGTAATCGTCTGGCCAGATTTAAGAAAGCTGTAGTGAACGACACCAGCACTAGTCCACCAAACGCTCACAAGTAACTTTTTTGCAGTCAATTTTCGCTTGGGGCATGGTTTGGCTGGTTCGGCAGGGTTCAGCCATTGCGATGAGCGCTTCCGATTATTGTACAGGATCCACTTTTCATCATGATTCGATTTAAAATCCCTTCATTATTGTGCCGGTTGAGTAATGCAACGAAGCAGTCAACGCGCGTTTGTTGATTTGCTTCACTCAATTCGTGAGGTACTTTTAATATATAATAATACTTTCAAGCTTTTTCACCTTATCAAATTGCTTCAAGTGGATTAAAACAGTTTTATCACTAACACCGCAGCCTGCAGCTAACTCGGATGTGGTTTGCGACGGAACCGCTTCCACAATAGCCTTCAATTCTTCATTATCAACTTTGGTCTCCGGCCGTCCACGGAGCTTGTTCTGCAGGTCAAAATTTCCAGAACGAAAACGTTGGAACCAAAAACGCACTGTGTTTTCTTTTGCGGCACCGTCGCCATACACATCATTAATCCTTTGAGCCGTTTCTGCAGCATTGGTGCCACGGTGGAACTCGTACTCGTAAATAACGCGATATTTCAAGTTTTTCATTTTGTAAACTGAGTGACGCAAAGAAAAAAACAATTGAGGAAAAAACAAATGAATTATAATTTTCAAAACACAAATACATGAGTAAATTTCTGTATAAATTTGGATTTGGAATTCCTAACCAAAGACAAGATATTTGAGATCAAATTTGCCAGTACGGCAAACGCCAATTTCATATGTAAGAACCTAATATTTTTCTCTCTGTGCATAGTTTTGTATTATTCCCATGTTATGGGAAAAAAGAATCCTTCTGTCTGTTTTTTGACCTTTCTTTTTGGAGTTCCAGGCCTCGTTAAATAATTTCAGATCACATCTATTATAATATCTAGAGTTGGGTTGTTAATTTTTTATTATTGACTTATTAATATTCACATTTAGTGATGGTAACTGAAAAAAAAATTAACAAGGTAAAATTAAACAATGAACTGTGATAAAGCTTTTTTGACAAATTGAATGGAAATCGGGAACGAATTAAAATACACATTCTCAACATCATTAAAATTGTCTTTTATTCACTAAGATGACTTTATTTTAAGTACTTTATTTAAGTATTGACCTAGCAATTGTTTGTAAAAAAGAGAAAACTAAGCAAAATGTTTAAATATTTATGTTTAGATATCAGGTCACAAATTTTTCAACTGACCCCAGTATGTAGGAGACGTGAACACGTAATACTACTTGGAGAGACTTCTCAAGGTACACAAATATACACTGAGTAAATTCCATCTGTTTGTATAAACGCCTCTATACTCTGTAGCCCCCTGACTGGAGTGCAGCTCGTGCGGTGGCTCTTTGTAATTTTCACTTCTACGCTTTTCAATAATCGTTCTACGCTGCTGCGTTGGCTTACGCGCAAGTTTTATGTAATTAGACATTCATCTTGACTTATATTAGAGTTTACATTATGTAAATATTGAAGATTAATAGATGTACATGGCTATATTTTCTGAATACTCTTACTCATACTGTTATTTTTTTAATAAACATATGCATTATATATGTATTATTACATAACATTTATAATATAGCATCACGCTTCTATATAAAATATTCTAAATGTAAATATAAATCTGTATCAAAAAATAATCAATAAAATACGGGGTATCTCATAGCTAGTAGCAAAAATATTATAGGTGGATTCCTGCCTTGATAATGAGTTGAAAATGTTCAAGCAACCATGACTTAATATTAGTAATGGAGTAGTGGAGTATCAACAGTAATGGAGATATGCAACATCAAAATTTGCATATTTTTTAATATTCCTGACATATGTTTTGCGAAAAGTTGAACTATCATTACAGTAACTTATATTGATTATTAAAATTGTATTAGCTTTAATACAGGTCCAATAAAATGATGAAAACCTTGCAAAAATTTTTAATAGATTTTTATAACATGGTGCTTCTGTGTAAATCTTCTAAATATAAATATAAATTTTTATAAAGAAGTTAATTATAATGTTTTCGCCCATTACGGCCACCACATTATGAGACTCACATTCACATAACGGGATAAGTTCATTTAAAAAATTTAAGTTATATTTCTCAACTGTAAATTAGGAATTCCAATTGGGAATACAAATTATAATCACAATCATCATCAAACAAATCTAATCAAACTAAGCGACAGACCCATAATAAATAGGTGATCTAATATTTTAGTATAAAATAATAGATTCTATTAATTTGGATGCCTCTGATCTCTTATCGTCTATATGCTATCTAGTAACAGATGTTCACAAATCTTATTTCGTCGTAACAAAAACAATGCTATTTATCAAAAATACACTACTATTACTATTAAGCATTGAGCATGAACCATTAGAAAATATTTTTTGTGTGAATTTGAGTCGCCAACATTATCTGCGCAATGATCATTTTACTATTAATGTATTCGCTTAATTCTTGTTATGATGTATATGTAATAATTTAAGTATATATGATGTTCACCGGATTTATTTTTGAGTTTTCATCGTATATATATATATACCTATGTACAGATACATATGTGCATACGTATTTATATGTACTACTCTTTTTGATTTTTGCTTATTAAATTTATTATTTTTTGTTTTTTTTTAATCAGTTTATAAATCATAACTTTTTGCACATGAACGGAAGACCAAGTAAATTACCAACTGCTAATAATTATCAAATAAAAATAAGTTGAGGAGATTATAATATTATTATTCATATACAAAAAAACGCTGGCAGTAAGTAAGAAATTATATTAGCATTATTCAATTATTATTTTACAATTTTCATTAAATTACTATCTTTTGTTTATATACTATATATTAATAAAGAATTAACTAACGAATCAAAATCCTACCAGTTTATTATCTAAATATGCTGAACTAGCCGATACACGTAAGCTGAATTTAAGAGATATCAAGATGTTGGAAAACTTCGTAAATTTTATTGAAATCCTTTATGATTCACATCCGCTTCCGGATTACAAAAGATAGGGCTTCATCAGAACTTGAGTTAGAAGAAGTAATATTAAATAGATTATTTAATTATTATTTTCTGGAAAAGATAAGATTTCATGTAAGGCTATCATTTAAGATGAAATACGTGTCTTGATATAATAACTGATATCAGAAAAATTAGGCCGGCGCCACACTAGGTATGTATTAAGCTGCATCTTTAAACTGAGCGTAAGAAATTCCCAGTGTGGTGCCGGCCTAAGATAATTTTTTTTATTATTCTTCGGTTTAAAATAAGAATAACCATTCTTTTAATTATTGAATTTAAAAAATTGTCACTTATGCAATAATAGTAAAATTAATTTGGTAGGGACTTAAATTATTTTTATAAAATAGTCTCTTTTAAAACATAAATGAAATGAAACCCAACTAAAGGATTTTAAATATTTTTTATTAACTAAAGGTAATTGTAAACTTTTTATTATTATAAAATAAAAACATGTCACATGTCACGTTACTTCGAGTCAATGAAGTGGAGCAATTATTTTCATTTCTGAAACATCGTTGGTTTGATCATTTAGTTTGTGTCATTTGAGAAATATATATGTATTCAACATATAACGAACGTAATGGCTAAATTTTAATTTGTACATACACAAAAGTGACAAAAATTGCATAATAAACTATGAGAAAATGTGGTGAACTTCAAATTGCCAGACGATCGTCTCAATTTTAGATGGAAAACCTAAATTAACAAAAAATATTCATGAAATTGAAGATTTTTTATTAAATTGAAACACATTAAATTTTATTGTAGTTAAAATAAATCAAATCAAACATTTGTTCATCGAATTGCTTAATTAATACTTAATCCAAATCTAATGTAGGTATCAGTACCACCTAAACTTATTTAAAATTGTCTTTTGCGAGTGGGTCAAAGATAGATTTTTCTATAATTAATAAAATTGAATTTTGCTTTCACCACTTTTGTATTTAAAAATATCAATATGCTTCAGAGGCTTTCAAACATACATTATCAATACAAAAGTAGTGAAAATAAAGTTTATTTTTATTAATAAATTATATTAATAATGTCATTATAAAATTATTTTGCTATATATATATATTCTTTAAAAAGAGCAAAATAATTTTTCAGAATCTATTTATTTATTTTTGACACATATTACATACATGCATATGCCAAAATACACAGCAGTTTTATGGCACTACTTATATTTGATTTATCTTATTTATTGTTTTAAACGTACATTATTTAATATATTTTACTTATCTAGTATTTGATATATGTATCAGACAACGCCCTGATAGCACATTTTTCAATTCATCAGACCGTAGTGAAAATCGAAAAACAGTAATATTACGTCAAGCGAACATAAACTGGATGAAATTTCACACCAAGCTGTAAGCACCCTCAGAGATATATTCATACACCAAGTCGTCACCGCCGTCCCAACGCCGACGGCTGCACCATACAGGGTGTGGCGCCGAGTTCCATCTCGTCAGCGTCGCGTGACGTCAGATTATTAACTTATCGTGCGGTCTAACATTCTCGACTCTCCTGCGAGGGGTTCCATTCACAGAATACTTTTACGATAGACTAATTTATTTTTAAGATTGCGTTAATTTCTTATACGTGTTAATTTCTTAGACGTGTATATCCACCTCCATTGTGAATTAGACTAGAAAGAAGAATTAAAACAGTCCGACTGAGATTAAGTAAAATTGAAGACTAAATTAAATTGAAACAAGGGCCCTTTTTAGGAAATAAAATGTCGTATGAAGCAAGCCGGAGCTGGATTCCTCCACACGAAAAGGGTAGTGTGTAGCCACGACTTAAATTTAAATTTGCAAATGACAATGATATGGCATTGTATGTTTCCTGTAATTTTATACGGAATGGAATACTCACAGAAACAATGCTTGATTAACAACAAATCCATCATCTCATCATTCAACGCAAAACTCTTCCTTGGAAGAGGCCATGTAAGACGTTCTGGTTAAAAATCTAAGTTGATCGTTCTGGAAGACCATAGTCTAACTACTTAGGGGTGTTACTTATTAAATAATGATGGCTAAAGTTCGATGATCGGAAAAGAAGAAGAAAAACCGCAACAACTTAAACATGTAAATAGCTACGACTAGGTCGTAATTCAAAACGAATGGGTATCTTTAACCCAATAGCAGAGCATATTCTTAATTGATATCCACGGAACAAAAAAATGTATAAAAAACATAGGTGGATAGATTAGGTTATTGGAATAGTGCAAATGACACTTAATGTCATTGCTGAAAGTTATGAATGACAATGGAGTAATATATATGTTACAGATAAAGTAAAAATGTTGATAGTGCTTACATTATCTAGTTAAGTGTATACACAAAATTTCGATTATGTACACACTAACTCGTAGTAAGTGCATACATATACTGGTTAATGTATACATTATCGAAATTTAACCCTTTGTCTGTAACATATATATATAAAGATAAAAACGATGGTAAATAATTTTATTTAATTTTATCCATAAAAAATACACTAGATAATAGCCAAATCTCTACAGTATATATTAGCGGAGCAGGAAGTGGTAAAGATTCGTAGAGGTATGAAAATACTGCCAGAATCGTGGGTATTCTATTGTCCAATGGCGAATCGATAATATTGGAATGATGATAATGGTGGTAGTGATAATGATTGTGTCAATAAATATCATGGTGATGGCGATGATTTGAATACTGATAAAGGCACTCGAGGTCCTGTGGCGAAAAATATTATAAAAACACCCAAGTCTTACAAAATCACGTATATGTACAATGTACATATTAATAACTCACCGGAAATTGAAAACTTACCACTCAGTCAAGTCAGTATTATTGCACCAGATATTTGCAAATGTTTTATGAAAAGTTGTTAATATATTCGCCCCGTACAAAAACAGTAATAAAAATTAATAGTGGGTACACGCGGTAGAAGTTATACTTCCAAATTTAAATAAAGACAAATTTATATATTAATCACGCTCAAAATATTGAGTTCTAAAAATCAACACTGATCATTGTCGATTATTTATTGAGTTTCCTGAAAAGAATTATAATTTATACGTACGGAAATATAAACTCGAATATTTAAAATGATTGGGTTAAACAAAAACGTTCTTACATAAACGATGGAAACATTCGTAAACTTGCATGTAAACGGAATCTGATAGCTGACAAGAATTTTATATAGCGTCGTTATTGATACGTTGTTCTTTTTCGATAAACGTGTGCTTTTTCAAAAAAGTCCAAGTATCTATCTGATTTTTTATCAATTTTTGGCCTAAAACGGTTCCGTTTTCAAAAATTTGAAACCATAAAACTTAGATAGCCGCATTAAATATCGAATAAATAGTGTGTTTTTTTGTTGTTTTGAAAACGTATATCTAATAGTGATGTCGTTTTTGCAATGAATAATTTCTTGAATATCACTTTTAACCGTTTTTAGCATGGTGACAAATAAAAACTTTCTCAAAAAAACGATCGAAAAATTCGTGCACTCGCATGTAAACAGAATCTGACAGCTAACAAGAGCTCAATATGGCGTCGTTAGTTCTGGTATTGCATTTCCGCTACACGCTGCGTGCGCAGCTTTCGTTACAATGAATTCGTTGTACTTCAATTATCGAGTGCACGGTCATTATTGATTTTTCCTTAATTACGTAAACATATTCAGTATTCAGTCTGAAGAGGAATAATTGTCGCGCGCGTCATCGTCCGTCAGCGGAGTGTGGAGTGCGGAGGAACCAATTATGTGCCATGCACGCGGGGCCGGGATTCTCGCCGGGAGCACTTAACAAGGGTGCGCCCGGAATAAAGTACCCCGGGGCAAAAGGCTCTTGTACTTAAAATGATGGAATTCGACGCAACTTCGAGAGGGATGGTTCGCAAACCCGAGTACCTATACTTCGCGTTGACATGTACCTACTCAATCACGAACTTGTACATCCAAAGTGATACAACATTAATGAAGATAAATATATGTCTCACAAAGACATTTATATTATAATGGTCGGCTTAAGTGATCACTTTAGATAATGTAACGTTCACGATTCCACCAATGGTCGACCACACATATATTAAATTTTGCAAGTTTTTTGTAAATAGCATATGAGATGTAACGATTTAATTGTCGGCATAGCCGCATCGGTGTTTGTGACGTAATTAAATCGAAATATGCGAGTATTCGCGTTTTAACATCAACGTTTCATCTAAAATGTGCAACGACACCTCAATTTTGACTGAAATGCTTCCTCAGGACTTATCGTCTGCAGATACAATAATAAAGATAATAAAAAAGAAAAAAAAGAAAAATAAAATAAAGAAGCAGATGGTGATTGGTGGAAGACCAGAGAAATAGATCTTTCTTCAACTTGATGCACTAACCAAGCCAAAAACGACAATTGCTATCCTTTTATACTGAATCTTGAGCTGTCTTATGAAGAGAAAGATAGAGGAAAATTGTCTTAGACATTAGCAGATATTTGCGACTCAGCAATGAACAAAGAAATAATAAAAAAACAGACCAAACGAGAAGAAGTTCCAACAAATACGTGCGTAAATTTCAGGCCGGTAGAACTAGTTGTTAATTGGCTATTGCTAAGACAAAAATATGCGTTGGCGCTTTGCCGTTAAAATTAACGATGCAAATGTAAAGCATTGAAAGTGCGCTTAAAGGTGTGAGAGACTTCCTGGTCAAAAAAAAAGAAGATTGACCAATTACTTAATCCTACCTATCTACCCATCTTAGACCCGTGTGATTTTTAGTTATTTTTTAAATATCTGAATTCTAGCAGCATTTGTGCTCAACAACATTTTCAGTTCCAGGCTCCTTTCCAGCAATAAAATACCGTCTTAATTAGTGTTTATATGTACAGTGGGAGAATTTTGTAGTCGTCGCGTTGTTAGCAACTAGTACATAGATGCATTTCTGGAATTAAATTGTGACACCTTGCACCATCACGATATACCAGTACAATATTTATACAACAACGTTTGCCTGGTTCATAAGTTACTACTTTTCATACTAATATAAGTGAATCGCAATAATAAAATATGTAACAAGTTGGCTTCACGTGGAAACACAGTACACGATGCACTGAAAAATGCAAGACTCAGTCAAGAATGGACGGAAGGTGAATGAATTTAAGGTTCCCACACGAAACAATTAATTTTTGGCACCCTAAAGCACAATGACATATTTCTAAAATGATAAATAAAAGTAATGTACCGTTCCGGCTGTGATACATACGGCACATCCACGTCGTCAATAAGATACATTTATATATTTTCAATAAACATTTTTGTACGGTATTTCTCTATCCACAAAAAATATTATTAATAAAATATTTCATTACGCATTTTTTTAGACTTTATAATACTAAGCCAATTTTATATGAGAAATTATATTACAAAGATAGTTCTATCAAAGAGATATATCTTCTGCGAGATACATCAAATAATAATAACACAGGACTCAGGCAGATTTAATCCTTGTGAAGCACATGTGACTGAGTTGGTTCAATTAGATGCAAGCGTGCACATGAATGCTTCGGAGATCCTTAATTTGATGACGACTGGCAGCCCAGAGTTTCGGTTGGAGCTCTGCAATAAACAGGGACCTCGGCCAGCGAGAGAATTGTTCACATATCAAGACACAGAATCAAGATATAATAATCATAAATGTAAATACGGAGGAAATATAATAATCCTAAATGTAAATACGGAGAAAATATAATAATCATAAATTTAAATACGGAGGAAATATAATAATCCTAAATGTAAATACGGAGAAAATATAATAATCATAAATTTAAATACGGAGGAAATATAATTATCCTAAATGTAAATACGAAGAAAATATAATAATCATAAATGTAATTACGGAGGAAATATAATAATCCTAAATGTAATTACGGAGGAAATATAATATTCCTAAAAATAAATAAGGATACAATATCTTTAATGAAAACTTCAAATGCGGTTAAGTATACAATAAGGTTAAGTAAACATGAAAATGCAACTTTTGAGAAAAATTACAAACCCTTATTAATTAATATACACGGATTTAATAAACTTCTATGACAGCGTTTTGCTGATGTAAGCAGCAACCAGAAAACTGCACCGAATCTCTGGTGCAAGCATGACATGGAGGTCTAGATTCCTAATCAAAGAACTCTAAGTATTCAGAAATGGACTGCAGAATAGTTACAGATAAACATGATGATAGCCGTAACATGATCTGTATTCTAAGTTTAATTTTGTGTGTATATAAGTAATAGTTAGTTAGTCTAGTGGTTAGGATAGTCTCGGCTAGTGATCTAGTAGTCAGAAAAAATCTAGTTCATAGAAAAAGCATCTACATTACAAAGTTAATATATTACTAAGAATATTGACGTGACACGTATGCCATGTTTTAATTGGTATTTATTATCTGAGAAATTATATTTTCTTCTTCTTCTGTATCTTGTATGTCAAACGTTTTACATTGAATGTTATTATTACGACTTATTGTAATTTATATATTAATGATTACACGGCAGACCTGATTTTCCACATTCAACTTAACTCGTCTTCGCACAGGTTTATCCTAATAGAGATGAGTGACTCTTTATCTAACCGACAAATATTAAGTTTAAGATAAATAAATAAATAAACTATAAAAATTTTCGATTTCAGATTATTCTTTTACAACAGAATACCGGCCAAGTCGCAACGCAGAGACGAACATTACTCCATGTATATATTCCATCACATTAATATCGGGGTATTATTTTTTGGAACATTCGAGATTGGATCTGATTTGAAAGAATTACGAATGAGAATATTCTGAGAAGAAGACTAAAAGAAAAGAGGTCAATAACCAATCCCACGGAAAATCAATAGGGCAAATGTAAATAAAGGAATAAGCCAAAAATACATCCACCAAATAAACATCAAGGCAAATGACCTAACAACTCCTGAATGATCCACGCATAGCGTGATGCGGTAAGATACTTGGCGAGTATCGCAAAGATAAGAACGCAGTTCTAAGATATAAAAGAAGAAGGCATATTTTAAAATACGGAATGCACGTTCTTCCTAATATTAATATTTCTCATAAAAAATAGTGAAAAACATCACTAAATGAAATCAGTTATGTGGCGTTAAGCGACAGAGAAAACTTCAACGGAAGATTTAAACGGATTGTTTTTGAACAAAATAATATATTGATTACCTACAATAGAAACTTCTTAAACTCTTGAGTTTGTCTGGAGCTTAATTCAAATCGAATTAATATAAATCTTTAAATTTAATTATTGAAAATAAAACGATCATATATCCATACATAGCATCGTGAAAATTTGGTGTCACTAGAAAGAGCTCTTCAACATCCGATCAGAAAAAATGATTTTTTTCATAGATATTTCGATGTCAATCACTTTGTTTCTATAAAACAATAACAGTATTTAAATTTTACCTAAGACTTTGTATTTGAAGAGACAAAAGAAGTAACACATTAAAAGTAATTCGTATGTGTGTACCAGTAATATCAACTCGTGAAGATGATTTACAAGTCTGAGAATCAGTTCTCATTTTCTTAAGTCCTCGAAAATCTCAATTACAATTTCGGTTTCGGTTCAAGTGGACTTTCCAAGTAGTACTCTTTGTAATTCTTGGACTTGTAAACCATTCTATTGTTATTTCTCTATAATATTCAGTTATTTATTTCTGAAGTGTCTTGTCTGATGAGGTACTTAAACATCTGCCAGTCAAGAAAAATTCAGATGCGTAAAATATAATTTATTTTAATGAATGAGAAAATAATATTTTAAATAAGGAGAAATGAGTATTGTTTGAAATAAAGTACATTAAAAATTATCGCAATATTGAATAATATTGAAATATTTTCATCCTTATGAGAATATATTAATATATATATATATATTTCGACATGGATAAGACAAAAATATCGTTAATAATATCTTAAAAAACATCTATAACTAAACATATAAAATCTTAAAAACAATCCCGTTCTAGATGTACTTATAAATTGAAATGATTAAATCAAATAGCATCAATTAGTTAAGGATTACAGACGTCATGTTTAGTATTTTCCAGACATAGGTATCAGAGAACCACAAAACTCAGTTTTCGGTGAAGAAGAATAATAAATTAGAAAAGACAGAAAAGGAATAAGAATACTTATTATGTAATGAATATGAATTTAATGGTGTAATTTTATAACATTTTATCTAGATTCAATGCTTTTAATTAATTTCGTCATCAGCCAGATTAATTGAAACACATGAGGTAAAAACAAAATTTGGAAACCAATAATAACTATAGAAAAGTTTGTTTCAGAGAAAAAAAATTCGAGAAAGACAATCTGAGTCGAAAAAAATATTCGGTATAAAAAAATATATAAATTTTTGATTTGACACAGGTATATTAAGAAAAACTTTGAAATTCTTTGAGTCTAATACTTACGTGTGAGTTAATATGTTTGTAACATAAAGTTAAATATAATCTTCAAAGACGGCTTGAAATACCGAGAATACGACACACATCGCTCTCCGAATTTTTACTTAGAGTTTATTATTTATTTCAAAGGTTCCTGGCCCCGGTAAGTTAAAGAGAATTTTAAAAAGTTTTAATCACACACCTTTCTTAGGAATTGTGATACCTTGAGTTCAGTTTTATGAGAAACTTATATGTTTATTCAAGTATTCTATTAGGTCCTTACATATGAAATTGGCGTTTTGCCGTACTGGCGAATTTGATCTCAAATATCTTCTCTTTGGTTAGGAATTCCAAATCCAAATTTATACAGCTATTTACTCATGTATTTGTGTTTTGAAAATTATAGTTCATTTGTTTTTTCCTCAATTGTTTTTTTCTTTGCGTCACTCAGTTTACAAAATGAAAAACTTGAAATATCGCGTTATATACGAGTACGAGTTCCACCGTGGCACCAGTGCTGCAGAAACGGCTCGAAGGATTAATGATGTGTATGGCGACGGTGCCGCAAAAGAAAACACAGTGCGTTTTTGGTTCCAACGTTTTCGTTCTGGAAATTTCGACCTGCAGAACAAGCCCCGTGGACGGCCGGAGACCAAAGTTGATAATGAAGAATTGAAGGCTATTGTGGAAGCGGATCCATCGCAAACCACATCCGAGTTAGCTGCAGGCTGCGGTGTTAGTGATAAAACTGTTTTAATCCACTTGAAGCAAATTGGTAAGGTGAAAAAGCTTGAAAGGTGGGTACCTCACGAATTGAGTGAAGCAAATCAACAAACGCGCGTTGACTGCTGCGTTGCATTACTCAACCGGCACAATAATGAAGGGATTTTAAATCGAATCATTACCTGTGATGAAAAGTGGATCCTGTACGATAATCGGAAGCGCTCATCGCAATGGCTGAACCCTGCCGAACCAGCCAAACCATGCCCCAAGCGAAAATTGACTCCAAAAAAGTTACTTGTGAGCGTTTGGTGGACTAGTGCTGGTGTCGTTCACTACAGCTTTCTTAAATCTGGCCAGACGATTACGGCAGATGTCTATTGTCAGCAACTGCAAACCATGATGGAAAAGCTAGCTGCTAAACAACCGAGGCTGGTTAATCGCTCTAGGCCACTGCTGCTTCATGATAACGCTAGACCACACACTGCACAACAGACGGCTACCAAATTAGAGGAGCTTCAATTGGAATGTCTAAGACATCCACCGTACTCTCCGGACCTTGCCCCAACAGATTACCATTTTTTTCGAAATTTGGATAACTTCTTGCAAAGGAAAAAATTCAACTCCGATGGGGCAGTCCAAACCGCCTTCAAAGATTTTATTGATTCCTGTCCGAATGGTTTTTTTAGTAAAGGGATCGATAAACTACCTATGAGATGGCAAAAGTGCATAGATAGCAATGGTACATACTTTGATTAAATAAATATATTATAATAAAAAAAAATCGGCTTTAAGTTCCTGCCATACTAAACGCCAATTTCATATGTAAGGACCTAATATAAGCGTATGTATACACTAGGGTACCTTTAAATAATGTCACATTTATTGGAATTTTTGAGATCACGGTTAGCTTAGTCATACACATGCAGATGCATGTAAAACGATTTTATTAAATTTTTTAGTTGATTTATTTAATCTTCGACAACCTTTGTGGGTTCGAGAATATGTATGAAAGTAGACGAAGCAAAAGTGGTATGCCAGGACAAAAGGGTGTGGTAGTCTGTGCAAAGTTTCAGCTCGATTGGATTACGGGAAATGGGTTAAAAATATATCCAAAATTTTTTCGGCAGACAAGCAGACGCTACGAGTTAAAAGAAAGGGAGTAAAAAGGCGAAAAGAAATCTTCAGCATTTTTCATGGATAACGGCTAGAATTTGAAATGGTCTGTCTCATAAGGATTATTTAATTAAAATTAGTTTCCCAGAATCTTTAGAATTGCACAGATTTCTTGTTTTTATGCGCTGAATTCCAATAGTACGACATGCGTATCTCAAGCACATAACTCTATTTTAAAAAAACTTATATTTGCAGGTACGACTACTTTCAACGGTACGCACTAGTCGATTGCTCACAAGTGCACGAGCGCGATTATATTCCCTGATAAACTTGAAAGTTGGCTGCGGCTAATGAATGACAAAGCCGTATTGAAGCAAAATTAATTTGAAATTACGGAATGTTTTCAAGAGGGTTTAATTACCGTATCCCCTACACGAAAGCTATCAATTTAACATAAGAGTTTTCCCATAATCCTAGATGACATCGTGTTCTACTGAACTTGCGAAATTTGAAGCCGCACCTTCAAATTCTAAGATAAGTATGTATTTGAAACGAAGTGCTTCTTTGAATAATTTTTGAAGTTAGGTTAGTGACAGGTCAAGCCTTTGTAGCTCAAATAACTAAAGATATTTGAATTTAGGTAATTAAATTCAAGGGCACTGATTAAAATTCATAACCATTATTTAAAAATTATTTAATTATCCTTCTCCCTATAAATTCTCCCCCTGTAATTTCACTTAAATTGTCATAATTAACATAAATCACTATCAGCAAAGTTCACAATTGGCATAATTTACAAATTTTACAATATTTATGTTAATTTAAAGATTTACTGTAAACTTTCCCAAAGATAAGCTAATAAATATTAAATTAAATAAATAAATTATAGAAGTCTCACAGAGACGAAGCTATGTATATATGAGAAAACTATGCAACGTTTACCAATTCCGTCGTAAGAACATCCAAACATTATCAAAATTTTGAAAGTTCTATATATATGTTCGAATCGAGAACACTTCACTTCATAACAGATGTCTTTAGCACTGGTCTCTGCTAAAGACATCTGTTGCTATTTTTTCTCATTAACAAGTTAGTATACATAGATTTCGCAACCGGTAATGAAAACCCAATATTTTATTTTTCAAAGTCGAGTTTTTTTAGAAATATTCCTTATTAACTTATATTTGATATTCTTTCGAATTCTTACATATCTACTAAAGTACGCCTGCAAATCAATATTTTCATTTTTTAACTCCTATCATGAACCAGCATATTATATTTGAATAAAATTTTTATATGAAAGTATGTTCTAAGAACACAGTTACTGGATTTGATCCCCAAAGGAATGATTAATTAATTTAATTGAATTAATAAATTATAGAGATGAATCTAAAACACAGAGATGAAGCTCTTATACGATGGCTCAGGGGTTACAACCTTAGTTGCTTAAGTACTTGTGCTGGTTTAAGTGATCCCTCTACACAATGCAACGTTCATCAATTCGATCGTAAGAAAATCCAAACATTAAAAAAATTTTGAAAGTTAAATCAATTATTAATATTGCATATAAATAAATATTCAATTAAGATAGTTAATTTAAAAAGTGATACACATTCTTGCGGAAATATTTTTGAATCTATTAATAACACCGAGTATTATTATAAGAAGCCTTTGTAAAGAACGCCTTTCTACTGTTTATTACGTAATATGAGCTAAACAATTTACTAAACAAAAGGTGGAAGTTTATCGAACAAAGCCAAGGGAATGTATAGGAATATGGTAGGAATGTACAAATGCTCTGAGTTCGAACGGACTGTTTACAGAATTTGGCCGGAGACCCTTACACGCCCCGGGGCGTCTCAAGCAGGGGAGTAAGCTCTGTACATTAAAAAGCCCCGCATAAATGGAATTTTTGACAAATAAATCAAAATTCAACATAAATCTGATTCCTGACTTGAATATTATTATAATTGGAGTCTGCAACCTGGTAGCGATGTTGAATAGCAGCAAAACAAATCCGTTCGGGTAGATTTCGAATCCATATGTGGAGGATTATATTGGATCACAAGTGTCTCTTGTCATTATTATTTTCATCCTATTATCCCAGAGAAGCGATGCGGTACTTCGGGCTTTTCCTGTCTTGTACCTCTTCGGTAAAGAGAGGCCCATCGGGTGGATACACCGGATTAAAATTATTTTTTAATATATTATCATCGAGGTTATTAAAATAGACCGCAATACAAAATAACAACTATTTGTTAAAACACATCATCGCTATACAAAATAACAACTATTTGTTAAAACACATCAAAATTTGGCCAAGCGGAGACTGTTTGAAAAGTTCGTGGAATTCTCGTAATTTATATTTCAATAAATTCATGTGTTCACCATTCGAAGATTCATAAACAAGCTTGAAAAAAATTATTCGCTTATGAGAAAACAAACTCTACCGCATCATCCCCGTTCTGTGCGATTAGTCGAAATCAATGCAGCTCATCATTGCATCCAAATTGCGGTCAAACGTCATTCGTCGTCATCGTCACTCTCAACAACTGAAAATTAGTAGAACCAGCTTGCAACGTATTCTCACCTGCACATTCATTCTTACAAAGTTTATTTTACTAAGGAGCTCAAGCCACAACGCCGCTTACAATAGAGATAAATCGCTAATTGGATGACGGAAAACCAAAAAATGAATTTATTTTTTTAAACACCAACTTTAGCGTTGCATCTCATTTTAATTTAGATATCGTTTTTTATAATCAATACAAATTTTCAAATTCGGGGCAATGAAAGTCTTGATGTAATTCATGAAAAATCGATGCACTTATAAAGAGACTGTGTTTGGTGTAGATTATTAGCTTTTGGAATTGAGCCTGGCCAAGCTGTAAGTGTAAAAGCAATAATGATATCGTGGTATAAAGTTTAATTTTTATGACTTAAATCGGATGACATGACTTGTGGACACCGTCCTGTTAAAACCACACACAAATGTGGTTTTAACAGGACGGTGTCCCGTGCCATAAAGAAAGAGAACAAAATCGATTTGTTGTGAAAACATTTTTCCGATCGTGTTATCTAAAAATGCAAATGTTTGTTGGCCGCCCAGATTTCGCGACTAGACGCTATGCAAATTTTTCCTCCGGAGCTTTGTAAAATCCAAGGTGTAGTGTGATAATAAATAAATAAAATAAAACCAAAAACAATTTCTGAACTGAAAACACAAATAAAACGCGGTACTACTGAAATTGAGCCAGCTGCCACGAAAAAAGTTTTCGAAAATTTGATCAAAAATATCAGGGTACGCCAGCACAGCAGCAGCGGCCATTTGGCTAAGATTACATATATTGCGCCTCTAATTATTATTCTCAACATGTATACTGAATAAATTCATAAAATTTAATAATAATTAACTATGTTTCATTTTAAAATTAAATCCGGCGTATTAAATGGGCCACCCTATAGATGACCAATCAATTGTCCAAAAAATATTTGCCCTAGATTTGACTGGGGAAATTCCTTGCCAGAAAGACACATCCTGTTTATCTGAAAGACATATCCCAGCCACCTTAATTCAGAAGTGCTCACACGGTTTAATAATGTTACTCTTGTTACTCCTCAAATGCAACTCATTCCTGCTGTCCACATTCTTAATATCATTCTCTCTGTAGAAATAAAATTTCAAAGCAATAGTTGAAGAACTTTAAGAGATTTAAAATTTTGAACAATTGAATATTTAAATTTTTATTTATATAAATAAATATTAGGTACATAAAAACAAAGTTAGTAAACAAAAATATCCTAGTACTCAACGTTGTGCCAAAATTTCAAAGCAATCGGTGAAGAACTTTCAGAGATTATCGACTTTGTACAAACGAACATTTATATTCTCATTAATGAAGATAAATATGGAAAAATAACAAAAAATTTACGAAAACGATTTTTCACTTCTACTTGTTTAACCAGAAAATTTTACTTTAGAATTTATTACGCATGCGGCATAAAAAGTTATTGTTTCATTCAACACCAAAATAATATAATGATGAGAGATTTTATAACTTTTAAGAAATCTTGTTTCTCTATTATGACCCACATTACACATATTTTATCTGTGACAGGAATACGTTTTAAGTATTTCAAGTACTTTGTGGGAAAAGAATGAGAAAATGTAGGCACATAAGAAATGCATTATTACGAATGTGGAAAGGGAAATAGAAATGAGAGAATGCTAGACTATAAAAACTGAAATATTTAATATACATATATGCAATTGTACTAGAGGTAATACAGGATCAATACTAAATAGTATTCATACATTTCTATTTTTGTTAAAGATACGGGATATAGGAGATCCGTGTGTATAATATAGTCTTCTATCAAAATACTCTATAGTAAGAAGTATGGGTGTACTGATTCAACAAAACTCATTTATTATTTGCAGTGCAGAGACATCTCGTCTACCTGCTATTCAATTTAAGAAATTAGTAGAATTTTTTTTTATTAATATTAGTAAGTAGTGAGAAATGCTTAAAAGCTTTTGATAAGATTTTTAGGAATATGAAATCAGTAGTAAATAATGAAATCAGTAGAAAAAAACATCTTAACAGCTTTCAAATATTTGAAAACTTCGTATATATTATTATTACTTAGACTTAGAATATGCCAGTAGAACTAATTACAGTTTCATGGACTACATTTTTATTTATTTTATGTTCTCCATAAATTATTTTTATTTATTTATTTTAAAGTGTTCTTATTATTGTTCATTTCCCTTTTAAATAAGTTTTATTCTATTTTAAAAAAAAAGTTTTTTTTAACTTCTTATCTTATTTATGTTGTTTATTAGTTTATTGACCTGTATTTTATTTTATTATTAATTAATTATTACTGTTTGCTTTTGTTCTAATCATTGTTTTGTTTGTTTTGATAAGAGTATCTATCTTAAAGAGCATAAATTAGATCGTTAGATTTTATTTAATAAAACATAAAATATTTAATTTTTAGACAAACTTTTCGTCGTCATTTATATAATAAAACATTATTCTAAATCGTCGTTGATATCAAATCAAAAGAAAATGTTGAATTATTATTTAGTTTAATTTTTCACTTCATAATTTCTAAAATGGAAAATTAAATTTATTAAAAAATTACAACGAAATATTCCCAGATTCCATTAAAAAAGATACTATTAGGATTTTTTTCCAATTCCGTGCTTCGTTTGCTCGTTCGATTGGAAAAAATTTAGATATCTTCATATTTCTAATGGACTCTCTACCACCACTGGGAGAACTTCTGTCACTGGCAGATGCGATGACATACTTCAGAATAAATCAGGAATCGAACGCATCCTTTTTTATTCATGGAAATATGACATCCATCATTTGTTCGCAAATAAACCGTTTCCTTTACATAATATAAAAAACCGGTATATTTGTGATCAATATGTAAATGTGTCGGTTTTTAGAATATTTTTGATAAATCTGATCGAGATAATAGGAAGGTAAGTGAATAATCTGATTTTAAACAACAATAAAAAAAAACATTTTGGTAATTGTTACCCCAGCTCTCAAAAATAGACTAGACTACGACGTAGACTTACGAAAAACCGCCGCCTTCTTCCCTGAATACGACTTTAGCACTCAAAAATAGACGAGACCTGTTTATTTATGCCCATGTAATTACTTAATTAATTAACGTTAACGACTTTTCAAATTTTTGATGAGAGCTTTGGAAAGTGGTCGTGAATGTACATGTTCTAATAAGGGTGTCGAAAATCGAATAAGGTGAGGGATTTGAATATGAATTCGTAAATACTTGTCATTAAAAATCATTGTAATATTACTTTTCAACACTTAAAACTTATGCAGTAATGACGTACAAATCATTTTAAATAAAAATATGTACATTAATATTTTTTTACAATTACGTGGAATGAAATGTTGGACCTCCACAATGTATGTATGTCCTTAAAAATCCTTGTTTATTTCATATAAACGGGACATTTTTATGAACTAGTCATTGTAATCTGGAGTTTTTGATGAATATTATATAAAATAAGTATTAATATTATTAAAAAAAAATCATTAATCAATTACAAAAGACATACAGAAAAAATCAAGTTCACGAAAAAATATTTAAATGCCACCGGGAATCAAACCACGGACCTCACATTCTATCCGGGAATGGCGCGTTATCCATTTCGCCATGGCACTCAGGTAGCTTAACGAAAATTTTTCAACTTTATTTGCAGTCTCTTTTTAATTGATAAACATTTTTATTCCACTTTTAAAAGCAATCCACTATTATGGCGTCCTCTAGTCGCTAGAGGAAGGTATTCGTGACTATTGCATTATAAAAAAGGATCGATTTTTTTCGTTAAAAAATATTACTATAGTATAATTTTGGATATTTCGAAATTTTAATGTTTTTTTTCAAATTGGAAACCATTCAAATGAGAGAGGAGCCCGATGTGTGGAGAAGGCGCGAAACTTATTTCAACTAGTCTGACTCGAGCCATGGGTCCGATCAGACGGTTTCGCCGATGCCGTTCCTCCCTATACCAATTATTACGTTTTCAATATTCTATAAGTTTTTGTTAGAATATGAAATTGGAAACAATACAAATGAGAAAGGGAGTACAATAAAAGCTTGGTTTTTATCGGAATTATTTTTTTTTAAATAGAGATGCGAATACGGAATACATATCGCGTCAATCTTATTACTTTTTTCAAACTACAAATAAGAAAGGGAGTATAGTAAAAACTTGTTTTAAAGGGTTACTTTTTTAACCAGTCTCGTCATTGCCAGCAAAAATAGTCTGGTCGTCGCGTTGTAAGCCAAGTGACAAATCTCGGGCAAGTAACTACAGACTAGCGAGAAGTCCTTTTAGTAAGAACGTGAGCGATTTAAATAACGTGGAAAATTGAACAGAATATTTTAAAAAAACTTTTTTTTCATATATACATAATTTATACATAATTTAATTTTAATAAATAAATAAATATATAATAAATAAACGAGCGACTACATATAATTAGTGCGAATTAAGAAATTGGATAGTCAGTACACGAAATATTCTAGAAACATTTAGTGACAATGCATTTAAGAACAGTACTCTAGAAACTTTGTGTCCAGTGACTTTTTGGGGAAATTTAATTGATTTACTGATTCAGTTGTCTTCCACAGCCATGTCCTGTGACAATATTGTACGTATTCACACAGTATGTAGTGTTAAAAGCAAAGGCAGCAATATCAAAAAAAAAAAACTTGAACGTAGTAATCAAGGGTTGCTAATTTATAATGTAATGAATTCGAGATTTTATAGGAAACATGATTTTGGAAAGGATACATAAATTCAATCTATAATTTAGAACATGTTCAATTAGTAATCCACGGTGACTGAGAACAAAATATTTTTTAATTTTTTTAGGTTTACTTTTATATCCCACATATAAATTGTCATAAATTGAAAAAATACATTTACATCCCAAAGTTTTTAAACCATTTAAACTACAAATACATACGTTATTTTTCAAATGAAAAAAGGTATAAACAATACACAATTAAGTACAAATAAGTTATTATTTTGTTGGTTATCTGAAAATCTGGATTTTGTGTTATGTGATTCTACAATACGTAAATGTACCTACGTACAATGTTGTATAATATTTTAAAAATGTAATATATACGAATTTATAATAAAGAACCTTTCTTCAATACCTAACATGGTCTGACATGCGATAAAGTGCTTGTATAATAAATCAAATTCCTATCGTGACGTCATAAACAATCGCGGTGCAGTTTTTTCGAGAGAAGTCTATTGTTGCGAATTACCGTTGTCAGCTGCGCCATTCTGGCTGAAATATTTCTCCCGATCACCAGCCGGACGATGAAAAAGCGGACCATAGGCCATATTGTGAAATGTGACACAAATTATTTTGGTAAAAGCTTTTTGGTAGGTATGCGCTTACATTTTTGTCGCAAAAACATATTGATAAAAAAAAATCAAATTGATAAACATAAATATAAGGTTTACAAATACAACTTACACGGCATACGGACTTTACATATTGTATGTATGAGAAACGTATGTAGTTTAATTGTTCTTCGCCTTCTTGGTAAAACATTCGTGGTTGCTCCTAACTAGAGATAGCTCTAACTAATGCTTCTAACTTACCCAGCTCCTGACTAGAATTAGGCTTCACGGCCTGTAGTTAAAAAAATGAAATAAAATTACCGATATAAAAAATAATGTTTTTCTTTTCTGTTGAATTAATTTATTAAAAATATTTTAAATATAAATCGTAAAATCTGTGCGAAGTACCAAAAACTCAAGAATGGTGTGTTCTGGCTGGATAATTTAGGTAAACACGCACATTTTAAGCTTGCAATATCATTTACATCATCAGATATGGTGCCATGAAATTTCTATTTAACGGTAAACAAATAAGATAATAACTATCTCTCTAAATAAGATAAGATAATAATATATATATTTTTTTTTTTAAATTAAATAAATAGAGATGCGAACACGGAATACGTGTCACATAAATATTCTTACTATTTTCAAACTAAGCTAAACGCTTGTGCTATGAAAATAGGACTAACTTCCTAGTCTGGGCTGGATTCGAACCCGCAACCATTGGATCACGAGGCGAGTGTCCTAACCACAAGACCAACAAGCTACTACATTGTTCATGTCCTTCGATAAGAAAAAATATTTTAGTTAGTTAGTTTTTAAAGAAGACATGGCGAAAAATTATGAATAATGAAAAGATAATTTGCAGTAACTTAATTTGCCTCGGCTTTTTTCTCTCTTTCAACAATTTTTATCGCCGTTTTTCAGTGAAATATTATATCAATATTTAACTATAAAATCCAAGCCCTAAAAGTGAATTAAAAATTCCATTTTTATAATATACAACCTTTTATCGATTCAACTTTTAAATTTCCACCTGCTTTTGATGTATTCATTTATGTCTACTCTAGCTTGCAGTGTAATAACTGCTAGTGGACAAACCCAGCGTAGTTTAAAAATATAAATGCGAAAGTAAAAAAAAAATTAATTATTCCAATCCGCTAATGCACACATAATTAACACTGGAAAAAATGGTCATTTGTGAATAAATTAAAATATGCTTCAGAGTCTAAATTTTAAATTAACATTTTGAATTTGAGTATAGTCAAAAGGAATACACTAATTAATGATTTTTTTACTTATTCAAACATATTTGTCAAGAGTTAATTAAAAATAATTAATTTGGAGTGAAAAATACAGAAATCCAAGCTTAAATAAATATTACAATAAAATCATATCGTTCCCGAAAAATAATAATGTTCATTATTTAAATTGTTTTAAAAATTTTCAGCAATTATTTAATCATTTTATTTATCTTGAATTGAAGCGAATGACTTTTTGAAGCTTGATATTAATTACTTTAGTAATAATCCAACGATAAACAGAAGATGAGTAAAAAATATTGAAAAGAAAATGAAAACTTTAAAGTCGCTTGTATTAACAGAGGATATTATTGCTTCGATATTCTCTACTCACAATTTATGCAATTCTAATAGCAATCGAATGGCGCCAAATACTGTCGAAATTTCGTGTGTAAGATACTATTCGAATTGAGAATCATCTTCTGTCTCCGAACTAATCTTAAAGTATATAATGTATATCTCAAGCTATATAATTCTAATGTTTTTATGCACAAAATATAGTTCTTTGCTGTAAAAAATAACAAAATAACATTTAAACACCATTGCTTTAAAAGCAAATTCATTAAAGTGAAGTGGGAACCCTACGGTCACAGTATAGTAAAGCATACAGTATTATATATTCATACAATCAGCCGAAACGACGCCCTTCGAAATCTCGGTATACTTCGGACTGCTCAGTTGCCGCAGGGCTGCAGTGACGTACGGACGCGAGCAGTGTGAGACGCTCCCGCGTATTCATTTACTTCAATTATGGCACGAAATTATCGAATATAAATAAATCTTTCTATATTATAATTGTCCTTAAAATGACGATAGTATTGCAAATATATATATTTCCAGCATAAAAAAAACAAATGGCGAAATCATGTAAAGTAGCGAGAAGTATGGATTGTTTTAAAATACATGCAGATAATATTTAATGTATAGAAATATTATACACGTAAAATAAAAATGGTCACTTATAAAAATAATGTATTTAATATTTATACATGTTTATTAATAATTTGTTGATATACATATTTGTGTTTCAAAATTGTTTGAATTTCGCCATATTTTTTTTTGGTTATGTACTGGTCAACCCATCTGTCAGTGCGGCGCGATAACAGCTACTATGTTGGCGAAATATTTACATTTTCTCTTTATATCATGAATCGCTTTAAAAAGCTACTTTTAGTTTGAAAAATGTTATATCACAGTGAATGAAATGCATCAAGTCGCAGATTTTAGATTACGGAATCACATGCAGTACATAATTATGTACGATATTTAACTGTCATATTCATGTCTTTCAGGTTAGAATGTCATGTTTGGGAAATGCTCAGAATACAGAACAAACTATTCTGTATTCTGAGGGGAAATGATAAAAAAATATTTATATTTTCCAGAGCATTAATAATTTGAGGACATAAAGAAAAATGACATAAAGAACAAATATGTCATTATATTAAAGTTGTCCCCAAATCAATTATAAATGGTTATTATCCGTGTTTAATACATCCACAGTGACAATCAAAAATGCTAAATTAGTATACCGACTTTGTGCGACTTTTCATTATTGTTTTACGATGAAATTGTATTTGCTAGATCTTTCTTTAAATTTAATGCAAGAATGTCCTTTTTAAAATGTGAATTTTTTATTTTGATAAATATGATAAAAAGAGATTTTTTAAGAAAAGGCGCCACTTGTATATGACATGAATATTGGACCAGGTTTTCAATATGATTTTTAATATGTTGGCAAAGAGTGTTAATTAGACTACTGACAACTGATAACAACTTGAACTGTTAATAAGTTTTAAAGCATGTTCGAAATATTAATTGTAAAACTCCGCTCTGACTTATTAATCGGTTATAATACTGAATAAATACTTCGTCTTAATTATATCTAAACTAGCCGTACACTCGTGAAAAATCACGGGTCTAAAAATTAACAACGACCCTTGTGCGTGACTTGCCCCACAGGCTGGTTGCGCGTCACACTTTGATTAACTTAAGTTGTAATTCCAACAAGTTGAGGACCGACAGACCATGAATTTATTATATATAGGTAGCCGCCATCAAGACCTAACAGACCTATCAACGCAGTACGTATCACTTGTCGCGAAGCGACTACCATAACCGACAGCTTGGTCTTGCAGCAAGCAGACACCACGCAGTGGCCACCATTGGCTGCGAATCGCCCACCATAGCCGCCATTGGCATCTGCCATCGGCGACAGCCGATTGTAGACACCAATGGCCGTGCAGCGGTCACTACCAGCTGCGAAGCGGCTACTATAGTCGATCACATTGTCAAGCAGCGAAAATATAGCAATGGCCGCGGAGCGGCGATCAATAGCCGCGCAGCGGTTACCATCGGCCGCGCAGCGGCCCAGACAGCCGCCTGCAGGGCCTAGCAGCAAGCAATCGGCGATAGCCGATTACTTACCTGCTAGTAAATTGTTTATTGTTCTTTATTTGCTGTTGTTGATATTCTTAATATAAATAAATCATTTTATTATTTACTACTTTTGCAACAAAAATAAATTGAATTTAATTCTTTATTTTTTAACATTTTTTATGTTATGCTTTCATTTGTTCTGTTTAGTCTTATATCTCAAGGTAGTCTTATATCATTATTTTTCTTGCTCGTTCAATTTTAAATTACTTCGTGTTGCTTATTCAGATGTTTATTTTTAACTTCTTTTATTTATTTTATTTTATTTTTAACTATTTTTAACTTATATAATATTTCTATAATTGGGTACCTGTATTTCTATATATAAAATTTGTTATCCTTTTTCGTTTGTTGCTGTAAGTCTTCCTAATATAAATAAACAATTCATTTTATTACGTCCTAGAATTTGAAAAGGTTTTGGATTTATTAAACTAAGCAAAAAACAAAAAAATGCATCTTTATTCCATTCCCTCCATACTAACTCACAATTTCTTTTAAAACATAATATAAAACCCAAGTAGAAATAATTAAAATTAAAACTTACAAAATTTTCAGTAATATTTAATGAAACGATAACATGACAATTTAAAATAGCATTTTCAAATACATACCTAACCCCAATGATCGGTCAATGAGCAGCCCTGGTGCATGTTTAACCAAGTTTAAGTACCAAGCGGCTGTAGGTATTTATTTCAAGGACACTGCCAAGTTAACATACTGTTTGCTTTACTGTACTGTGTTACGGTGTTCGGTGTTAGGCTCGCCCGCAAGGACTCGTTCATCTTAAATATGTGGAATGGCCGTTACCCGACTCTCACTGCTTATGAAAGTTGTGTAAAATATCTTTATGGAAAAGGCGCAATTGGTTTTAGTCCGTTTTTATTTGAGCGAAGATTACAATGAAGTAATGGGGTATGCAGTTCTCTCTGTGTCTCAGATGATAAGGTCTAACGTCAGCGGTACGTAGCGACGTGCGTGGGCAGCTGTGGTATTTGTAGACAGCTGAGCGTAGTGTGTGATGTCACGGTGAACAGCTGGTGTTATGTAGGTGTTGTGTTGTCCGCGAATCGTGGATAAGGATGATAGTTGATGGCAGGTGCAGAGTGGGTTTTCACAGGATCAGATGTTATCTGTGTGCATTCTATCCTGTTAGCATATTCGGATTTCTCAGATCTGGCGTTATCTGTTTGTGTTCTGTTCTCTCAGTATCTTTGGATGGGCATCTTTTGTTACGGCGCTGGTTATTTTTTCTGTAGGTCAGTGAGACGTTGACCCCCACACATACTTCAAATAAAACTCACGCTTGTGCTTGTTGTCGCTTGAATTGAACTCTTGGAATTGAATTGACATTTTATTACCAATCTATGAAAAAATGATGAATTTTATGAGACAAGACATGTTTTAATAAGCATGAATAAATATCCATAATTTCATAAAATAATTGATACAGTATCAAACAAAACTAAAAACATATTATAGAGAAAGGCTTTAATTCCTACATAAACAAATGACATTAAAATACTATCACAAAAATACTATAATATACAAACACATCTCACTTTAAGATAAAATTATGGTATTAAGATAAAATATTTTTTAGTTACCAAAAATTAAATTAGTGTTTGATGAAGATTTTCAGTTGTTCATTACCTGGTGGTAAGGGCAATAGGCTCTTTTGCGTTTGCCCTATCAACGGTAAGATTAAAAGATCTGTGAAGATCATAAAAATAAGAAAGCATCTTCTGTCTCTAGAAACCTCAGCAGGTTTATCTTCGAAAACGGCAAGAGATGGATTCATTAAAGCTAAAATGGTATCTCGCATTGTAATACCATATCTCAAAGATTGCCTTAGATCGATAAATAATCTTATATTTACCTGCATATTTGGATACCGTTAATTATTCATTTTAGCCAAATCATGAATATGTCACCATTGTGCTCTATATTATTAATTATAATTGAGTAAATAATTACTTAATAAGGATGAATATAAAGCCGATTGTGGCGTAATTGACAAGTTTACGAAAGGGTCGCTAAGATGGTTTAAGCATTTAAAACTTTAGAATGAGGGAAGAACGGTAAAGAAAATATATGGGTAGAATTTTGCAGGCAACAAGGGTACAGAAAATCTGCGTTCCCGAGTCTTCGAATAAATAATTTAATAAAAACGCATCAAAAAGCAATTATCTCGCTTCCTGACTTCTTTTGGCACTTTTAGAAAAGTCCAATAGTCCTTTTTATTATTTGAACAAAGAAATATATTTCCCGGATATTAAAAGACAAAACTTTTCCAGTGAAAACACTTCTATTAATATCAAAAATCTTGGTGGAATACTTCGGGAAAATTTCGTCGGATTATTTTTTTCCAAAGAAGGAAAATTTTTTTTCGAAGTAACCCATTTAGCACAGCACATTTAGCAGCACAAAAATCTAATTTTGATTATTTTTTCAAAACACAAAAATTTTTATCTTGGAAGAAAAATATACATAGATTACATACATGCATTACATACATGCACATATAAATAAAAGTTGATATACAAATTCTACTGAAAATTATTGTTTTCTTATTCTGTCCTATGATAATTTGATGACAGCTGCGATAAAAAGTAATATTTGTAGTAAGACCAAAATAAATCAAAAACGAAATTAAGTGTCCCAGAGTACAGCAAAGCAAATACACAAAAATAACATTCTATCTCACTAATTAAATTAAGAAAGGTAAATAAGAATAGGTCTTTACAGATGAACTATGAAATAGGTCTTTATGACAGCATAAGGAATTACGCATTTTCAGAGCCTCTCAAAATTTCTTGGAGCTATGAAAATAAAATTATGAAAAACTCTGGATTATGGATGGATAAGCGACAAGTCTACCATAGAAAAGCTGTGTGAAATATTTATTTAAATGACAATTAGCGTAAGTTCAAAAATTGTGCGGAAATTATATTCATACTAGTGACTTTTTACGGAATAAAATTAAATTGTTTTAGATCTTTCATTTGTCTCCCATAGATACTTCCCGTGACCATATATCTAAATAAATGAATCTCTGAGACTTTTGTCATTGGATCTAATTCCATTTACACGGATTATTTTTTATATTCTTTCACAGAGGATACTTTAAATTTCATTTTATAAACCCTTTCATGAAACAGATTGAAAATCTTTCGTTTAAAACTTTTATTTTAAAAAATGTTTTGAACAAAAAAGTAATTAAGTCTTGCATGGTTGAGTACCTAAATGATGCTTGATCTGCACAATTAATTTTCACATTAATAATAATAAATTTCGTTGAATAAGGTAATCCAAGAAGAGATAAGGTGCAGTCAGCGATCTGCAACCAATACACACAGAAATATCTTCTTATTTTTGTGCTCTATCTATTCGAGAGGACTTTGGCTGAGAACTTTATTTACTGCGGACCGGAACAGCTGTACACTAGACTGGCCAAACCAACCATCTCAGGTCTTTCAGCCATGATGTTCTCCTTCTTCCAGGGCCCCGACTTCCGGCAATCTTTCCCTGCATTATGACATGCAAGATCTCGTACTTCCCTGGATGACTTATCACATGTTCAATATATTGAAGTTTTTGGATTTTTATTGGCTTAATTGCTTATTTTTCTATATTCATCCGAATCATAATACCTTTATGTCCATCTATATGATGGATATTTATTTTGTAGACCGACATCTTGAATGCCTCAGGTCGCCTTATCAATTTTTCGGTAAGGTTTTTCATTTTTTTAAATAATACCGTAAACATGAAGCATCTCACAATTTGCATTCGTAATCCAAAGATTGAGATCATGACTGCAGAACATATTTTTAATGGGGATGAAGGTTGCACGAGCTTGCTCAACGCGGCATTTGAAATCAACATTATTTTTACATTTTTTTTTAGTATTGGGCACTACGTATACCTTCGTATATATACAAAGACTGTTTTATGTATAGAGAAGTTGAGAAGTTGAGAACTTGAGAAGTTCGCACAGTGATGACCCGAACGATAGCATCAGCGCCTGGATGGACTTCGACGATTCTACCAAGACTCCACCTAGGAGAGGGCCGCTTCTTTTAACAAAATAATGAACGAGAAAAATAAGAACGAAACGAAAGAAAACAAATAAAATAACATATCGAAAAACGACGAGATGAATTACGATTAAATTTTAAATACAAATATTAATACGAAATGTAATTTAAAAATAAAAATAAAAACTAGCGATCGCTAGCTAAAAACGCAAACTGAGTAGAGTCACAAAGAATGTTTCAAAATATTAAAAGTCAATAGACCGACTACTTTTCGAGTTTTGGGAACACAAACATACGCAGGCTGATTTTTATATTATAGATGTAAAAAATAATGGTCCCAAGTTGGATTATTTGAAATCGTTAGAAATAAGTAAACCATATAAAAGTTATTAAGATATCATAATCCAATAACTTAATTTACCAAAAAATATTTTCAATATTTCATTTTCCTATCTTTTCATACATCAATTTAATTTTATGTTTATACAGACAGGAATTAGACTTATTTTTTAAATAATTCATGTAATAGAATTTTGTAAACAAAAGATAATGGTTTTATGCTATTGATTATTTTTTCTGTTTTCTTCATTAAAAACAAACACTCTCAAAACAATGTTTTGAGAAAAACATAGCATACAGCGACGCAATTTTATCTCTTGTGATGGTCGACATAGAGATAGATTTAATAAATTTAGAAAATCTTAAAATAATAATATTCAAAAAAAGTCAAGTATGGACATCAAAAATATATTTCTTCTGTTTGGAATCGTTTAAAAGTAAAAGCCTGATATATTTCTTCTTAAGATTCTATGTATTACAAGAGGCTAACAAAATATTGAATATTCAGCTATACAAGTAATATTTCTTAGATCTTTATTATACCATAGATATAATTCTGTGTTAAATTAATATTGTTTGCCAATCCTAATAGACTCGACCTTGTGAGTAGGTGCGAACGAGCCTTTATTATTTATGAATCGGAACAGCAAGTCTCGCGTGTAGCGGGTGCTTTACTGTTATTTTAACGAAACGGACCAATCACAGGCGCGCTTTGCCTTCGACGGGTTGAGCCGGAGGCGACCGTCCTGATGACTGAATCCGGCCAATGGCGAGCGCCGGCGGTGAGGTCATCGCGCATAGGATGAGTCACTGCACTAGCGTGGATTTCAGAGGATATGGTGAAATCGTTACTATAAAAGGAGCGAACACGATATACTCAGCCCCTTCAGTTCGAGACCAGACTTGCGAGCGGGAGCGCTGCCCGACAGACTACCGACGGAGCCCTGAGTTCCAGAACAGCATTTGCGGACGGAGTTGCTGCCCGGACGTATGGAGGAATCTACCATTCATCAGTACCAGAGAGGATCATACCGCCACTGTGTAACAGCTAAGGAACACATTTATATTATCTATCGATTAATTATTTTCACTATTGAAATGTATTTATTTTGGGAAGATTTAAAATCGGAGCAATAATGTATAATTAATATCACGATTTCTTGTGTGATCTTGGCTCAATTCGTACGGGAATATCTCCCAAACGAATATATTTTGATGCATGGGGATTTTCATACCATTTGTATTAACAATTGATTTTACGGAGCTCTATAAGCAGTGCTTAATAGATTCATAATAATTGTCGACGCGTTATGTATTGCATAACCAGATATCAATCCAAATCGTACGAGAAATTCTTCCGAACGAATATATTTTAAAGTATGGGGATTTTCATACTATTTGTACTAAAATTGAATACACGGATTTCTATATGAATTACTTAGTAGCATTATAATAATTACTGTATTGCATAAGTATTGCGCAATCCGGTCTTCAGTTAACTCTTTATGATTTGAGTACCTCGGTACATCTGGCTTAACAAGTAGCTTCAGAACGACGAGTAAAGGACAGAATGGGGAGATCTAACTAAAGATTGGGGATATCTGGTTTGTGATGGCCTAGCTGGTTGGGGCGTAGATGCTTGCCGGCACTTGGGCGTGGAACCCGCACAAGCCCCTGCAGGGTCCCTTAAAGGCGGGGCCCTCCTTGTTGCTCGGGGTCGTCAATAAACCGACCTCTTTCCTCACCAGGCGCAGGGCCACATAACCCACAAAAGGTTCCCTTTGTCTTTGGAAGGATTTTCATGCCTGAATGCTGTAAAACCTTGATAGAAAACGTTAACTTCTATTTCGTCCTCTGTAAGAAAGACAGGGCCAGAATAAATATAAAAATCATTCACTCATATGGAATAGCTGGGATATTATAAATATGTTACTAACACTCTAACATTTGTCCAAAGTAAATGTTGCAAGATGCAGAATCGTGGGACGCCATTCTGAAAAGGCATAATGAGATTGCACAATAATTTGTAACATCGCTGACTATGCCCGCAAAGGAGGCTAATGTCGTCATCAATTCGTACCAAAAGAGTACATGATTCTTCAAACACCGGCCTAAAAGAAAGGCGCCTCAAGACAACACACATCATCAGAAACTCGTACCAAAAGAGTACGGCCTTCTCAATTATAAGCCTAAAAGAAGGGCGTCACGGGATCACATCTCGTAAAGAAGAGATAGAGTCTCGGGATGCAGTAAGTTCCGGAGGAACAAGGGGGGTCGTTTAGTCACTTAGGAAGTCGACCACCGGGTTTAGGCGGGCGCGGAGCCTCAACCCCTCTCAGCAGAGATGCTGAGGGTTTAAAAAACCAAAATTTAGCATTCAAAGAAACTATTATTTCATATAAACTCACGGGCTGTTGTAGAATCCTTTCGAACAAACCATCCCCGAGACCTTATCTACTTATTTATAAAGAAGTTTTGCTTCAAAAATGTCTTATTTCGTAGATAGAAAATATATGTATTATTTTCCCATGGAATTAATATGAACAGGTTCATGCACGTCTAGAACGAAACCATTCAAGGTAAGAATTTGCTAATACAAAGTGTTTATAATTATTAATTTCAGTGTTATTTAATATGTGTGAATTTTTCCCTTTGCGCCGTTCGAACGATTTTACTGGTTTGTCTCAAATCGAAAATGTTTTATTTCTAATACACGAATTCTTCTGGTGAACGTATTTTATTGTAACATAAATGTATAGATTATTAGGTTCGTTAGATGTTTTTATTACGTAATATTATGCAATTGTTTCCACACTGCTCCTATAAAAGAATTTGAAGTTATTACGATACACAACGGGGTCCTTCATCCATTAGACGAATCATGTGCCAATTCAACGACGTATTACGAATAGTATATATTATATTTATCGAGATTTATTCGCATTTATTATTTCTAGTAAAGGTTTTAGTATTGGTACCAGGCGCCATTATGAGGCGGAGATAGTTCATATTCATAGCCCGACTGTAATAGGTATTTTTGTCGCGTAAGAGGTAGCACTTTTAGAAATATAACTGTGTTTTATGTTTCGTCCCTGACGGACAGGATGGTATAGCTGTGGTTATTTAGGTAATACATTTAGTAAATGCGAAGGGCATTAGGTATTGTCAATTTCGTCTGTGAACCCAAGATGTTAGAAATATTTTAGTTAATATTTTTAGTTAATTTTGCATTCAAAAGCGCAATTTTCAGTTAATAATTATTTTCAGTAAATGTATAGTTAGCACTGGCAGAGCATTAATATTGTATAGAATACATTATTTTTAATATTTCATAGAAGGTATAATATTTTATTCCGCGATCCTTTTATAGTTACAGCGTATCTGTCGACTTCAGCCGTTGCCACCCGCGCCATACAACTATTTTCGCTAACATCATACGGCAAATGACTTTATTCATTGCAATGAAATTTATATTATTTAATATTATTTTCTACGACGTATTTTTGACGGGTCACCCCATAGGATTCATCACATTGCTTAGCCGCGGCCAGGAGTTGGCAAATCAATTGAACATATAATAGCTAAAATTAAATATCAACTCGCGGCGATTAAGCAACGGCCTTTTAAATAAATTATTAATACAAAATTCATCGTTAGTACGTTAGGAAGACCCCTCTATATACTAGCTGGATCACCACAAGTCTTCATTTTGAAATGTATTCGCTTACTTCGCAAGAGTAGGGCCTTCGCTTCTACATGTACCATTTTGTTCGTGTATGAAAGAAAAAGATATTTCCCTTTTACGGTACCCTGTAGGTACTCTACCATTTGTACGCTTTTCTCTAGGACCAATGTTTTTTTAATTTTCAATCGTGCGTCATTTTAAAACAATATATTGGTTAATCACTTCAAATTCACGAGAAAAGATTTCTTTTCCGAATAACCTAGCAGTAACAACCAGCAAGTCTTGTGACGAATAATAAAAGTAAAGGTAAGATAGCAATCATGACAGTTATTGATTTAAAATGAATTATTAATGAATTGTAAAAGTATCATGAATAATTAAATTAGACAATCACATTAGGTTGCGATGTCACCCAGATAGACACTAAAAACGAAAACATACATATGTAATATGAATAGAAAATAGGATTATCGTTAAAGTTTATTTGGAAGAGCATTTTACCAGCCACAAAAACCTGTGAGTTAAGACCCAGTTTTTTTTATATATTTTTCATACAATATATTTATTTCTTATATTTTTCTTTGAAACACATCTCATTTCATTATTATGTAATTTCGTTCTGAATTTAAAATAATGTGTCACGGTTGCACGGAGGTGGGAGACTAATGAAACACTTGAAATTAATTATAGTTTTATTTAATCACGAAAGTCACTGAACATAAACTTTATGTAATTTGGAATAATTTTACACTCTTCAGTTGACAATCTTCCACTTTTCTGAAAAACTTTATATAAGTAGGTGAAGGTGGTATCAAAAGTAACAAAATAGACATTCTGGTTTATAACAAAAATATTAACCGGTTAAATTACTTGATTTTTTTTTAAAGCTCTTCCATATATTTAGGAACCAAGTGTATGGTTAAAAAAATTGAGGGTATTAAGAATTTTTGTTTATTTGAAAATTAAAAGAAGATGAAAACTGTTACATTTGACACAAAGTGTTGTCGATAGTAACACTCGTGGTGTCAATTGTAACATAAGTCGCACAAAACATAGTGTATCTACTTATTTTTATTATTTTATTTCGTATCATATATTGTACGCTTTATGATACTTTTAATTACTATGTTTTCTTGAGTAATTTCTTTATTTGGTTCATATTGTCTGTTCTGTTGTGCTTTGAATTTACTATTTCATGTTCTATGTCGTGAATCTATATTATTAGTCTACCAACTGTTCATTACATGGTGCCATTTTAAATAATTATACTGTTGAGTTTTCTTAAATAAATAAGTAAAATAAGAAGGTTAAAAAAAGCCAATTTCATAAGAGTTAGAAACTGGTATTTTATTGTAGGTAAATCCACTAATGTCGTCCCAACTTTTGGTTGACTTTTGACTATAAATTGTTTACTCATTTAGTAAAATGATGCAATAGTTGGCCACAACGCCCACCACGGTGCAGACGTAGGCGAAGTTCAAGGAGAACATGCGACACACAGTAATCTGCGGCTTGCGGTTGTTCATATAGTCGTAGAATCTCTGTAGCTGGCGCATTTCTTCATGATCTGTAATCAAAAAAATCATTTAAATCTATATAAAGTTAAAATATATCTCAATAGTAAATGATTCCTGTAATAAATCTACGCTTAAGAGCCGACGTGTCTTGAATCCATTTTTGGCTAAAATTAAAAATACATTTTTGTTCATACAACACTATATTCCGTACTCATATTTAGTATTTAACAGAAATGAACATTGTCAAGTCTCAAGTTTATTGTGTATTACATAAATACCTATGCATAAAACATTTTACCCCTCTTTTTTTTTACACAATGTGACTTACTGGATATTCTTACTTCTTACTTACAAAAATTCTTTTCAGTTAAATTTTGAGAGCCAGAATAACCTACGTATTTCCATTTAAATTAAAAATATCAAATACCTTATTGCTTTTTTTTTCTAGTATCTTAAATATACTAAAGTTTGGATGTTAGGTGCTAGGTAAAGGAATTGTCTTTTTCCAAATGTAATTTTTTATTTTTGTGGTGGTTCCGGTCATGTAATGATGTGTTGCCATATTTTGCGATGAGGTATTATTAAAAAAATAATTGCTGTTCTACTGTAAATTTTTTTATAGTGAAGTGAATTTTAAGTGATTTAAAGCGTTGCATTTTCGGGTGCAAAAATGTTTTTTTTAAATGACTCGTATTTTAATTTTCCGAGCTTTGATAAAGAGTTCATGCATTATAAAAAGGATAGATTAGAAATTATGGTTAATATAATTAATATATAGACAGGATTATGCATAATAGAATTAGCTGTTGCATTAAAATTCTAGTATTACATAATATAAAAATATGTTTATCTGTTGTATCTTGAATACTTGCCTGTAGATCTCGGGAAAATGATCAATTTTCCAATTATCTGCTTTGTATTATTTAATTCGTCCAGGACACATTCGCATACAGCTGTTAATCCGAGAATTTTTATGAAATTCTCCGTCCACCAACACATTGTCAGTACGCTGGTAAGTACGTCCTGAATAATATATCGTTTAATAATTAATTATTAATTAATTAATTGAAGGGAATCAATTTTCCACAATTTTGTTAGAGATTCGTTAGACAAATGAATAATAATTTTTAATAGCATGGCAGTTTCATTGTGGTTCAGTATGAATAATTCAATATTTCAATATGAAAATAAATCAAACATTGCAGTAAATATTTTGTAGTAGAATATTTTGAGTTTATCCAAAAATTTAGACAAACTCAAAATATTCTGAATGGGAAAAAAACTGGTGTAATGCTAATAATTCGTATGAATCTCAGTACGATATTGCTAAAAATTTACAATCAAAAAATGGATATCTCAGGGATATCTGTAGATAATTAAGGGGAGTGAAAAAGCTTTGGATGCCGGTCGCGCTAATGACACACATATGAAACAGGTTGTAAAATTTTAATAAATAAAAATTTGATAGACGTGATCTTCAATCATGGGTGGAAATAGTGAATGTCACATTATGTAAAGTCATCACTTAAGCCAGCCGTGCGATAGGTAGTAAGCTTATGAACACCCAAAGTCTTCCATACCTACTTTCCCATAAAAAAAATATATAATTTCATCTCTGTGAGACATCTATAATATATTGTGACATTTCATTTACCCAAAAGAGCCAGTAAATTAAATAACATTATTTTCTATAAATTCTCTTTGAACGAGTCACCAACAATAATTTAGTTTTTTTTTTCGGGTTTTGATTAAATTTTATTTAATTCTTTCTACAAAGACGTACATCCTATCTTACTATTTTTTTTTTATATTTTTTTTTTTTGTTTATGTTTATATGTTTATATTTTAAAATCAATATACAACTTCATTTCATTTCTTTAATATTTCAATAAATTGTAAATTCATGTTTTTAAATTAAATTATTAAATTAATTATTCAAAAACGTTATTTTGTTTAATTTCACAATACACCCATGCTATCACAGAGCTAGTCACATTTATGTGTCTGTTTGTAATATTTTTTAATTTACATGCCTTCATACCACGCAATTAAAGACCATTTTCATGCTTTTCTTTTTACGTCGCAATATCTCGATTGATGATGACCTTTGACAAAAATTCAGTACCTACTGTGTTCTGAAAAATTTGGACAAACACAAAATATTCTGAATATTATAATTGGGATTACAATGGGGGATTTATTGTAAGATTGTAATTTCTTCCAACCAACCAATTAGTGGAACAGATTGACGTTCCAGTCATATTTAAACAAAGTAAAACATAAAATAATTAAAACTATAGCAACTAAAAAACAAAAAGAATTATGTAAGGACCAACATGATAATCTATTCAAAATGTGTAAAATCTTACCGATTCAAAAACAACTTTTTTATAAATTGACACGGAAAAAATACGAGAATGAGAGATTTAAAATACTAGTACAACATGAATATACGACAAGACAAATAATGAATAGGAAACTAGAAATAAAAAACAAACAATTATTACGGAGACAGGAACAAACAGTGCGTTACACCTTAACTATTCGACAAACTACCGGATAGAATAAAAAATGTAGCAGGACAAAAATGTATAGAAAAAACCCTAAAAAGATACTACAGTGAATTGTGAAGTGAATACTTAAAAGCATAAAAGTTTTAAAATTTGTAGTTTTATATTATATTATAATTTAAGGAGAATTAATTAAGGAAATGTACATATACTGTAATCAAATGCTTGCGTTTAAAAATTGCTTTAGTCTGCTTTTGAAAATATAATTTTGTTTAGGTGATGGATAGTGAAGTACTGTCAGCTGAACGAAGTGGAAGACCATGATTAGATAGAAGTTGAAATTATAATTCTTTCATTGTGGTGAGTGAGGATTGAAAAGGATATTGTGAAACAGAAAATTAATGTTATGTGCGTTGAAAGCGAATATTTTGTTGATTTTTAAAAGATCAAAAAATTATTTGATTTTTCTAAATGGACAATTTATCAGTATCCAAATTCATAATAAGGTGCTTATAAACTGTTGTGTAAAGATTGTACAGCGTTTTATATTGGAAAAACCGGTCAAAATTTCAATGTAAGAGTTAAAGAGCATTTGAGATGTCTGAATAATCATGATTTTTCTGAATTTTCAAATTATTTATTAGAAAATGATCACCGTTTTGATAAAAAATTAGGACTTTCTATTTTACACATAAATAATTTTGGTGTGAAATTGAATAATTTAGAATCATTAGAAATTATTAAAGCATGTAATAGTAAACAAAATATTATTAATAATCAATTAAATTTAACTACTAGCCCAATTCTAAAAAATTTTCCAATAATTGCGAGTAATCAAGAACTTCAGTAATAATATTTTTTTTTAAATTACAAATAATTTAGAAAAATGAAAGACATTATTCATTTTGATATTTTGACGATGCAAAGGTATTTCCGAGACATGTAGATAGGTGTAATTAATCAAATAATATAAGTAGATTTATAGAAATATCAGGTCCTTACATATGAAATTGGCGTTTTGCCGTACTGGCAAATTTGATCTCAAATATCTTCTCTTTGGTTAGGAATTCCAAATCCAAATTTATACAGCTATTTACTCATGTATTTGTGTTTTGAAAATTATAATTCATTTGTTTTTTCCTCAATTGTTTTTTTCTTTGCGTCACTCAGTTTATAAAATGAAAAACTTAAAATATCGCGTTATTTACGAGTACGAGTTCCACCGTGGCACCAGTGCTGCAGAAACGGCTCGAAGGATTAATGATGTGTATGGCGACGGTGCCGCAAAAGAAAACACAGTGCGTTTTTGGTTCCAACGTTTTCGTTCTGGAAATTTCGACCTGCAGAACAAGCCCCGTGGACGGCCGGAGACCAAAGTTGATAATGAAGAATTGAAGGCTATTGTGGAAGCGGATCCATCGCAAACCACATCCGAGTTAGCTGCAGGCTGCGGTGTTAGTGATAAAACTGTTTTAATCCACTTGAAGCAAATTGGTAAGGTGAAAAAGCTTGAAAGGTGGGTACCTCACGAATTGAGTGAAGCAAATCAACAAACGCGCGTTGACTGCTGCGTTGCATTACTCAACCGGCACAATAATGAAGGGATTTTAAATCGAGTCATTACCTGTGATGAAAAGTGGATCCTGTACGATAATCGGAAGCGCTCATCGCAATGGCTGAACCCTGCCGAACCAGCCAAACCATGCCCCAAGCGAAAATTGACTCCAAAAAAGTTACTTGTGAGCGTTTGGTGGACTAGTGCTGGTGTCGTTCACTACAGCTTTCTTAAATCTGGCCAGACGATTACGGCAGATGTCTATTGTCAGCAACTGCAAACCATGATGGAAAAGCTAGCTGCTAAACAACCGAGGCTGGTTAATCGCTCTAGGCCACTGCTGCTTCATGATAACGCTAGACCACACACTGCACAACAGACGGCTACCAAATTAGAGGAGCTTCAATTGGAATGTCTAAGACATCCACCGTACTCTCCGGACCTTGCCCCAACAGGTTATCATTTTTTTCGAAATTTGGATAACTTCTTGCAAAGGAAAAAATTCAACTCCGATGGGGCAGTCCAAACCGCATTCAAAGATTTTATTGATTCCCGTCCGAATGGTTTTTTTAGTAAAGGGATCGATGAATTACCTATGAGATGGCAAAAGTGCATAGATAGCAATGGTACATACTTTGATTAAATAAATATATTATAATTTTAAAAAATCGGATTTATGTTCCTCTCATACTAAACGCCAATTTCATATGTAAGGACCTAATATTACAATCAATATTTTTTTAAATGTCAATCTACAATGTTGCTGAATCAATAGAAAAAATAATTACTTTTCTTTAATTTATTATATTTTAGATTTTCAACTTCCACGATGTATTTTTCAACCTGTTTTAGCTTTGCTATTATATACATATATTTGTTCCAGGTAATTGGATAAAATGACTAAAGATATTGTTATTCCTGAAGACACTTACCATTTTCACGACCTGCGATATCCCAGTGATCATATGAAGTATGAACGGTAATGGTTCCAAAAGCAGCTGAAATGTTAGGGAATATAAAAATTAGCAGAACACTTGAATACATTTCCACAAAATATTGGGAATGTCAGTGTATAATTACTTACTTAGTTTTTTGTCTACCGGTTTTGAGATGTACTCGTCTCTTCGTCAGGACAACCACTACACCAGCGTGCAAATAACATTTAATTTAACGTAAATACTATTTGCATGTAGATGTAGTGGTTGACTAGTGGTTGACCGGCTGAATAAAATCTCAGTAAGTTGTTATATCTACTATAGATATATAAATGTCTCATAGTTAGTAGTAAAAACTTTTTTCCTGCTTTGATATCGAGTCGAAAATGCAGCCATGACCTATATGACATCAATGGTTTTGGAGAATCGAATTTTGCTTTTTATTTCAATATTTTTGACTTCCTTTTTGCTAAAAGTTGACCTATCATTACAGTAACTCATATAGATGATGAAAAATTCATTCGCTTCAGGTCAAATAAAATAATAAAAAAACCTTGCAAAAATTGAAAATTGATTTTTTACAAGGTTTTTATAATTTAATTTGAGTTGTATTGAAGCGAATGAATTTTGTATAGCCAATATAAGTTATTGTAATGATAGTTCAACTTTTTGCAAAAAATAAGTCGGAAAAAATTGCAAACTTTGATTTTGCATAACTCTATAACTGTTGATATTAGGCCATGGTTACTTTCACATTTTCGACTCATTATAAAGGCAGGAATCCATCTGTAAAGTTTTTGCTACTGGCTCTGAGACACCTTTTGTATAATATGTACTAACATAACCAATAAATATTTTGTTAAAATGTATTCAAGTGTTTATTTTCAATTTAAAAATTTACATTTTGTTTAAGTGTCTGAACACAAGTTAGGTAATGCTTTAAATATTAAAATATTAATAATTATGAATGTTTTTCACTCAAGATTAATGCTGTGCTATTTTACATTAATTTACATTAAACTGTAAACAATTAAATGCTGTGAAAATCAGAATCGGCCATTTTTTAAAAAGACTAAGGGCCGGTTGTTTCAAGTTGGATTAAAGTAAGCGTTCTTTAAAAGCATAGATTTTTACGTTCTCCACCAATCAGATATCCATTTTCGTAAAAATCTATGCTTTGCTCGACCGCTTACTTTGATCGAACTTGAAACAACCGGACCTAAAGCTTCCAATATTGATACAGTTTGATTTTTTTTTAATTTATTCTCCGTTAAGAACGGTACTTTTCAAGATGGTGATATAATCTTAAGCAAGATTGATTGATAAATCATATAATCTCCATCTCCGGCCGTTTAATTTCGTTTTTTTAGCCGTGAATTACGAACATACAAACGGACAGACAACGAAATTATTGTAATTTGGATTATTACATCCGTTGATTTTCACGGGCTTCCGGCTAGTAATGTACTAATGAATTATTACTTACAGTAATATTATATTCACTGTTTATCAGCTCCAAGTTGTCCAACAATCGATCGTACGCTCTCATCAAAGTGTCAATCTTTAGCTGCCTGAACTGGAATTGTTCAGAATTATCCACAGCAGCGTATCGTAAGATCTTGTTTTTCAGCAGAAACATGAACGGATCTCTGAACCTGAAATGATCTTCCGACTTCTTGTAGATCTTGTAAATAGAGAAATTCAGAACGTTTGCGTAAGAACTAACGATGTTCATTAATACGCAAACTTTATAGATTGAAAATTCCTTTGATACGTTTAAAATGATAAACCAAGAATAAATAATTCTCGTGAAAACACTATCACTGTGTATTAAATAAGGTGTAACTTGAACCACAAAAAATATTATGAAAAATAGATGCACACCGATATTTAACATATTAGAGTTGTGTACGAATCCGTTGAGTTTCGGGAAAGCACCTTCAATCATATCAAAGTTTTTAAATATTTTTATCGTGGTTCTCGAGCTGAAATTCAAGAACCAACTTACAGAAACGCTTAGTGCACCAGTAAGGTGCATCAATATATTGGCTATGGTTCCTATCATGGACAAGCCAGATTCCTCCAGTATTATAGAACATGACATAATTGAAAAAATAATAAGAATCATCCGATAAATTTTCATGCACAAGTTTTGTTTTGTGAAACGCGAACCGGCCATCTTATAACTTCTTTGTCCACAAATTAAATGGACGAAATTCAAAGGTTCCGTTTTCTTGGCGAACAGGAAGCCGTTGGCTATCTCGCTGGCGTGAGGGTCCATATTATTTTTTTGTTTCAAATTTTTAGAAGCCATTGCTGCTGACGAGTGCACGGTTATGCTAATACTAACCATTTTTTAATTTATTGTTCTAGTGTGCTTCAAATTTGATTAATATTAGAATGCTCTTAGTATTGTTTCTGATAAATTAATGATTTATTGTCAAATGTTGTCAACCGAATTAGATAATAAATAATAAATGGCTTCTATCATTAATCAAAAACACAAAAATTGAAAAACGTGTTGAAGGGTAGGTATGAAGCAAACTTTTACCGGGTAAAATGGATAATAATTTAATTTAATTTAAGTATATTTTTATATGTAAGTCCTGAGAACACAATTACTGTATTTCGTTCAAAGAGGGATAATTATAAATTAATCGTCAGATTAATTATAGAAGTCTCATAGAGTCGAAGCTATTTTATTTATTTTTATTTTGGGAAACATATAGTACAATGTTATAAAAAATTATATAATATCGAAAAAATATTCACCAGTGAAGTTTCTTCCATGCTGGTAAAAAAAAACTAAGACAAAAAAGATAAAGAATATGTGATGACAATTTAATTATGATAGTGCATAAAAAGAGGAAGGGTAATAACACAGATCTTGTATGCATCTTCGATGTGATAGAGGAGGAATTTTATGATAACGCTATTTAAATACCTACCCTATAAAGATTTCTATAAAAGTTTTCCATATAAATAGCATCATTTCTGTGAGATTTTATAATTTGTCTTAATTAAAATACAAGCATTCGAGGTTTATTATAAAATTACTATGATAGTAATATGTCTACCTTAATTCGGGCAATTTTGAAAGAAAGCGGCGGCCGTGTCAAATATTGTTAAAAGATGTTAAAAAGAGATTTCGTACAGATCGCCGTATACAATTGGTCTAGAAGCCTCTAGTAGCTTTAGAACAGCTTACAATTATATACAACATTCGAGAGATGCCTGGAAAAGGCTAGAAGCGAAGGGAACCTTCTTCTAAACACTAGAAAGGAAAAGAACATTCTCGAGTGTTCGAAAAATCAGCGTTTGAGTATAAATAGTAGATCTTGGCCACGACTTTGGTTTGTTTTGACATTTCGATCGATGCAAAGTAAGCGCGAGACGGGGTGCCCAGTCGTAGAATTTCTGAGCGACAAATATCGAGCGCAATAATCGAGAGAGTTCTTGCTAAGTGGCGAAACAAATAAATGCGACTACTACATACGAGAATTAGATGGAATCTTCTAGCGAGTGATAAATAAAGTGTTCCCAGCGATAATAAAGAGTTTTTAGACGAGTGATCAATTGCGAAATAGTGTGATTTAAAGAACAGTGTATTGAATTAATTAGTGTAAAGTGACTTTGTCTGTTTGATAATTAAATAATTATCAATTAATAAATCGCTAATTAATTTCCAGTGTTTTCATTTGCGTCTCGCAGCCGCAACCCGAGAAAATATAAATATTCATAATTTTTGCATCAAAATAACAAATGTGGGATGGTTTTATTGGAATACTTTATACAATGTAAGATATATACTATGGCGCCGGAAACCATGCAACGCGGTTATACGGTTCGCGTAAATTTATTTACATGTCATACTATTATTATAATTATCTAATGTTTTAATTCCAGCAAGCTACGGACATTGCGGACCGACAGGCACACGGACAGAAGACAGACAACGAAATCATTATATTTAGATTAAATGGTGTACCTTGCTTCTTGTGTATATATAGTTATTAAAGTGCTCGTAATATACATGTCACGAACGACAATTTTTAATCAATAAAGAAGCCATTATTTCAATCGGTAAATTTAAGAAAAAAAGGGTTAAACCATGAATCATTAATCACCTTCGTCTCAACTAACATTTTATGTTTTTTAAGACACTAAATACTTTTCACTGATTACGCACTATAGTCAAACTTACATACTGAAACAATTCAGTTCATTTTCTTGAACTGCCAGAGTAGTGCCTTTCGGAAATTTTCATTAGTATATTAAGACACTTCGTATCGTCAACAAAATGGGTAAAAGAGTTAAAAGTAAAACGTACTACCCATTATACTTTGGCAAAGTCATTTTAGACAAAATGCAACCAAATAAGATAATTGACTCGGTCACAGGGATGAAGATGTTCAACACTCGCAAAAATTGTGTGTCAGTTGTCGATAACTGGACAAGATGTTACGCCATCACTTTGGCAATATTGACAGTAATATTTGAAGCTGGTAATGTTAAAAAGGTTCAAAAAGATGCGGCGAATTCCACACTTTTGGTTTATGTTACAGTGCTGGCTTTAAACTGCGTATCGGTGACGAGCGCTATCCTCTTATGGATAATGAACGCGTTCTTTAATTCAAAAAGAATGGTCAAACTCCTGAGAACCTTCGATGCAATTGAAAGAATAAATCCGTGTATGAAAAGCTTTAAAGAATATAGTTATTTGTGGTTTCCATACCACTTGAGTGTTGTCCTCCATGTCGTATTTACGCTTTTTTTACGGTTCAACGATAGACCATTTGGATTCAAGTTGGTGTGTTTTGGTTGGATGTTTTTTTGCATTTTGATTCTAGATTTTACACTTTATCAGTTCTACGTTCTTGTTAACATAGTTACTACGTATATGCGATTTTTGAACAAAAACTTATGTGCGAAATTCAACCACCCCGTCGTTTGTAATTTTAATGGGAACGCATTCATGTTCCTTGTAAAGCAAAATGTAACAAATGTACTGGAAACTGGAAGACTAATATCATTGACAACTAATTCCATTTTAGCTATTTTTAACAAACTAATGGACATTGTGGAAACTATCAACTTTCTATATAGCATTTCCGTAAGTATAATCTAATATAGAGTTAACATTTTAACTCCCCCACCCCATTCCCCAACCCTCCCCCCGAGCAGCTAGTCAACACCACCAAGTCTTAAAATATTTTGGTATATTTCAAAAAAGGGTGCAAAACGCACCGAAAACGTTATAATTATAATTAATTCAAGTGTAACAGTGTGAAGGAAACAACGTTTTTTTTTTAATTTTTCTTAAAAGTTAATACAATGAACTTCCACAAAGTTATTCACAAAATTTTTGAAATCCGACAGACGTTCATCCAGATATATTACAATAAATAAATATATCTAAAAAATTGATGCGAAAATCCATAATGACAACGTGAAATGATACGAATACGGAATACGTGTCACATCAATATTCTTACTATTTTCAAATTACGCTAAACGCTTGTGCGATGAAAATATTATATATACACGAAATTATTTTATAATCGTTTTAATGTAACATTTATGATATTTTTGTATTCCTCTAACCATTTCAGATTCTCCATGGATTCTTATTAACGTTGTTCCAATTCATTGCCGGGGTGCCCTTAATTGTTAATTCGGTAAGAGAGTTTTTTAATAGATTTGTGTGTACACAACTATCACAGTATCATATTAAATAATACCTACCTAATGACGACAAATTTCTTCCTACCTATTATACAGATTTTGCAGATATTATATGTGTGTCGAGAGACATGATTGGGTTGAATGTTAATTTGTTTAATCGACTTTTTATTTTATTTAGACGTCAACTATATTCACATGTTTTCACTTATCATGGATGCTTCATAACTTGCTCAGCTTACTTGGAGTAACTTCGTTCTGCGAAGAACTGGCGTGTGAAATAAGGAACACCAAAACAATCGTTATCAAACTGCTGATGAATTGTAAGCTTGGTTAGTATCGCCATTTATTATTTTGTATAATGTTTAAAATATTATTATTTTAAAAGCGCACTATATTTAGTCTAAGATAATTGCTAATTGATAACTGCATTGTACAGTAATAATCCATGTTGCATCGGAAGACAGCGTAAATAAAATTTAAGTGTGTTTAAATAACTTTTCAAATAACTTACAACACTAAGGCCCAGTTGTTTCAAGTTGGATCAAAGTAAACTTTCATTTAAAACATTGATTTTTGCGTTCTCCACCAATCAGACGATCCGTTTTCGTAAATATCTATGCTTTAAACGAACGCTTACTATAATCCAACTTGAAACAACCGGCCCTTAGACATACCACGATTTCTCATTAAAATTTGGAATATATTATACAGGGTGTACCAGAGCTAGCAGCAAAAACTTGGCCGATAGATTCCTTACTATGTTATGAGTCTAAAATGTTCAAGCACCCATGATATTGCTAGCTCTGGTAATAGTTATGGAGTTATGCAAACTTTGATATGCTGGTACACCCTGTATAAATGTACGCAGCCCTTATGCTAATTTTGTTCACAGTTATTAATGCACATAGAGCCATAAAAAAATTCACGTTTAGCGAAATTAATATTTTTATTTCATTTCGTTTCCAGAAGTTCGATTTACGTATTACGTATTGATTATACATTTGCATTAACACTAGAAGCGCCGCGCGCCGCCGTCCCATTTTTGTCCCATCCGCAAGTTTGATCATCTTTAACTTTTTTGTTTTTTTATTTAGGTCAGTGAAACTATTTGACTTTTAGTAATTTAACACTTAGACACAAGCGAATGCTCATTAAAATTTGGAATGTATTATATAAATGTACGCAGCCCCTATTCTAATTTTGTTCACAGTTATTAATACACATATAGCCATAAAGCCAAAAAAAAATTCACGTTTAGCGAAATTAATCTTTTTATTTCATTTCCTTCCAGAAGTTCAATTTACGCATTATTTTGATTATAAATTTGCATTAAGCGCCCCTACCTTTATCGTCAAATATTATACAGGCTGTACAACTGTACACACTCCCCTAGAACCCTCGAGAACAGGCGAGAGGCTCTCAGAGAGTGTCTACATGATGAGCGCTCGCCTAGAGCCGTTTGACGACAGTAACTGTATCTGTCTATTTAATAGTTAGTTTTTCTATATATAGTTACAACATGTAGATTTTTACAAATTTTAAACATTATTTTTTTTATATATATTTTAAAGAGACTAACAGGATAATGGGTACATGATACTTTAATAATACAATATTATTAATTACGACACTGCCCATTATCCCAATTACAAGTGTCTTCGGCACGCTTTAGCAACATGAATATGTATATTATATATTTAGTGTTTTAATATAGTGTGATCATATAAGAATATGTAAATAAATAATTGATTTAATGGATCTATAGGCTCAGGTCATCGTTTAGAAAATGGATGTTGTGTATGAGTGAATTTTTGAACCGTGTTAAGGTATCTGCAAGAATATCAGCATAAATGTTAGGGTCAGCACAATACATATTGTATGTGCGAAATAATCTTGTGACGGGAGACAAATAACCAACGTTATTAGTATGCTGGGTTATTCTAAAGAATTCCGGGTTTCTCATTAAATAAACAAGATATTGAATATTAAAATAATTTTATTTCAATCATATTTTAGTTTTTTTTTCTCCATTTAAACTACAGTATAATATTATCAATTACATATTTTATATACATCGAATAAGTTATTTGTCCAAGCCTAAGTAAATACTTTATTATTGCAGGTACTCAAGAAAAAAGGGACCTCAACAGCCTGCAGAATTCCTTAGCCATCCGAAATCCTGGAGTAAAATTGTTTAATATCTTCCCATACAATTATTCGTGTATTTTTACTTTGGTCGGTATTATGGCTGATTATGGCATCATGTTTTCACAATTTAAGAGAAGCGAGCCTCTTGTATAAAATTTACATTAAAAATAATAATAAAAAAGTATGAAGCAGATAGATTGTATAAGTATTTAAATATTTTCTGTTTATTTCTTACCCTTTTTTCCGTTGGTGTTATTTTTTTATCTCATTAAACTAAGGATGTTGTGAAGTGGCTCAGCGTCAAATAAATTAACGAATACCCATACATACATATGTATGTGAAGGCCCACCGCCATCTCTCACGTCAGCCATCCTCAGAAAAACGTAGCTGAACGGGTCACGGTACCACCAGCCATAACTACTCACTGCACTGGGGAAAAGAAAAGAATAGAAGAAAAGAAAATAAGCAAAGATGTTTTGAAAATCATTTTTAATATATAAATCGATAAAATTAATTTTATTACATTTTTTTTTTAACATAACATTACATTAAATTTGAAACAAATATAATTATACAATAATAATTTATAATACAATCATATAATAAAATATGTAACTACCCAACTAGGCTGGCCTGTTTTAGGGCAAGTTATATATTTCATTTTAAAACTCAATATTCGACTATAGACATTAGTATATACAGGGTTATTTGTAAAACATTAATAACCTCGCAGGGCTATATTCCTGCCTTGATTATGAATCAAAAATGTTCAAGCTGTTATGATCAATAGTTTAGAAGATATGCGACATAAAAGTTTGCATTTTTTTTTAATATTTCTGACTTACTTTTTGTAAAACGTTGGACTATCATTGCAGTAACTCATATTAAATGTGAAAAATTCATTCTCTTTAATACAAGTCAAATAAAAAAATAAAAACCTTCGAATTCCAATTGGAAAACATTCCAATTAGAATTTTTTCAGGGTTTTTATCATTTTTTTTAACTTGTATTGAAACGAATGAATTTTTCGTAATCGATATGAGTTACTGCAACGATAGTCCAACGTTTTACAAAAAATAAGTCATAAATATTGTTAAAAAAATGCAAACTTTGATGTCGCATAATAGCTTGAACATTTTCGACTCATAATGAAGGCAGGAATATAGCCCTGCGAGGTGATTAATGTTTTACAAATAACCCTGTATAATTAATTAATAATTTAGAGTTCAAGTAAATTAGTACATTATAAAAATTTTAACTAGATTAATACAATACAAATATTTTAATTAAATTAATACAATAAAAAGTTAAATTAAATAGTACCTACACATTTATTTTAAAGTGTATGATATATAAAAAAATATTTAAAAATACAACATTTCTTTAAAGATACTTACTTAATTTTATATGTGGGGCCGACTTCAGACTCACTGGGCCGAATTGGGCCTCTTTCTTAATTACTAGGCAACTATTGTGTATCATTTTTATACAGAAATATATTAATCATAATTGTGAATGAAGAAATATTAATTAGTCATCAGTGGAAAATATTTGGAATTTATGTATCTACTGGCTGTTTGTACCCGGCGTTGCACCGGTTAAGGATTAAGTTGAAAATAAATTTGTGGGAAAAAACAAAGGTTCGATTCGAACGATATAGATTTGCAATGAAAATATATCAGAGGGAGGGAAAGGAGTAAAAGAATAGGGGTGAAATGTCACCTATATTACCCGCCGAGTCCTAAAGAATAAGTATGCAAAATTTGAATCGAATCGGACAAACGATGTAGATTTGTATAGAAAACAGACAGACAGACATTGAGTTTTACAGGTGTTTCCCAACGTGGGTCCAACTCTCCACATGAATGGAGGCAATTAGAAAATGAGCTCGTCTAGAGTTTAAAAAATCAACTGCATACTATGATTTAACTTCAAGATACGAAAAGAAGAATTGTTTCTATCTCAATTTAAAATAAGCGGGCTGGACTTTACAAGTTAAAAATTCGAGGTACTAGGTATACCGTAGTTGTACTTTTTACAATAAGCATTCAAAATTTGATCGAGTTATATACATATACAGGGTGTAACATAGCTAGTCCATAATACTTTAGAAAGATTCCTGCTTTAATGTTCGTAATGCTTTAAAGTCGAAAATGTTCAAGCAACTACGACTAAATCACCACGATCAAATAAAGGATAAGTAGGAATTTTGCAGAGTATTATTTTATTTAACTTGTATTGAAACGAATGAATTATTTGTAATCGATTTAATTTTTTTTTAATGATAATCCAACGTTTTAAAAAAAATAAGTCAGAAATATTGAAAAAATATGAAAACTTTAATGACTTATAACTATTGATATTAACTATTGATATTAGGTAATGGTTGCCTATTCATTTTCGACTTTAAATTTCGACCATTTAAGCAGAAATCTGTCTAAAGTATTGTGGGATAGCTCTGTTACACCCTGTACATAAATTTTCAAAAATTTTATCCTACGAGTATCGTAATTTACGTTTCCAATATGAGATACATACGATTTGTCATAAAATTATAACGATATGTCTACATACAACATTTTCAGTTAATCTTTGAAAAAAAATGGACGCGGTGATGCGACAATTTTTAATTCATTAAAAAGTAATTCTATAATACCTAGGTACATATTGACTATACGTCAATTCACTCAAAAAAAAAAGTTGAAATATTAATCAATAATCAGCTTGGTCCAAATTACGTTTCATATAATTCTTATACTTAGTGCATGTCACTATAGCATTCAATAGTCACACAATAGCATTAAGCGTACAGACTGAAATAATTCGGTTATTTATTAGGACCACCACTGTTGTGCCTTTCGTCAATTTTTATTACGTTTACGGCTTTGTATCGTCAAAAAATGTGTAAAAGACAGAACAGTAGACAGTACTACCCATTATACTTTGGCAAAATCATTTTAAACAAAATTCAGCCAAATACGATATTAGACTCGATCACAGGAATGAAAATGTTCAGCACTCGCAAAAATTCTGTGTCAGTAATCGATGTCTGGACAAAATGTTACGCCATCATTTTAGCAATATTAGCCATAGTATTCGGATATGTTAATGTTAACAAGATTCTAAAAGATTCGGTGGATTCTACACTTCTGGTGAAATTTGCGGTGCTGGGTTTATTCTCTGTATCGGTAACGAGCGCCACGCTCTTGTGGATAATGAACGCGTTCTTTAATTCAAAAAGAATGGTCAAACTCCTGAGAACCTTCGATGCAATTGAAAGAATGAATCCGTGTATGAATAGCTTTAAAAAATATAGTTATTTGTGGTTTCCTTACCACTCGAGTGTTGTCCTCCATACTTTTTTCACGTTTTTTATACGATTCAACAACAGACCATTTGGATTCAATATGGTGTGTTTTGGTTGGATGCATGTTTGCATTTTGATTCTAGATTTTACACTTTATCGGTTCTACGTTCTTGTTAACACAGTTACTACGTATGTGCGATTTTTTAACAAAAACTTATGTACAAAGTTCAACTACGCCGTCGTTTGTAATTTTAATGGAAATGCATTCATGTTCCTTGTAAATTATACAACAAATATACTGGAAACTGAAAGACTTATACCATTGACAACTAATACCATTTTAGTTATTTTTAATAAACTAATGGACATTATGGAAAATATCAACTTTGTATATAGCATTTCTGTAAGTATATAATCTAATATGGAGACAGTGTCCAGTAATTTAGAAACTTTAATGTTAATTTTGCCTCAGAAAATTCAAGCGCGGTAATAAAAATTTTCGAGGAAAATCTCAATTTAACAATTAAAAATAACCCGACAACGTCAACAAGTCGACACGGTTCTACCATTGATGCTGTATTTACGCGAAACTTGGAAGAAATCGATTCAAAGACACTTATCTCTTACTTTAGCTATCACAAACAAAGAGTTACATTTGTACCATGTCAAAACTAAATATCAGTCATTCAACTACATTTATTATACTTTTCATCTACTTATACATTCTATTATTGTATTTATATGCATATTTATCATCTCCATAGACATTCTATTTTTGTATTAATATACATTTTTAACTTATTTGTAAATATCAATGATCACAATCACGCCAAAGAAGTATAACTTCTACCACGCGCTTACATAAGTAAACGCATGATTTTTATAACAAGAATCTATTATGTATTTGAAGAAGACGCGCAAAGAAAAATTTAATTATTGTTTCGATCTCTGTAAATACGAAATTATTTTTAAATAATTATAATTTAACATTTATGATATTTTCTTATTCCTATTACTATTTCAGATTCTCCATGGTTTCTTATTTACGTTGTTCAAATTCGTTGCCGGGATGCCCTTAATTTCTAATTCGGTAAGATTATTTTTTCTTGAGTAGTGATGCGTGTATAAATAAATAAATAAAGCCTTTCATCACTTACCGAATAGAATACAGTTTTAACTTTGATAGTGAATGTAACTTCAATCTACTTTAATAGAATAATGACTTAATTCAATTAGGTATGTATACATTCTTCAGCAATTAGTTTGTTGGTCAGTTTATTCTCTGACATTGGTTTCTCCTAGTTTCTTCCACTCATCTCTGTCGCGAGCTAGTCTACTCCATCCTTTTGGCAGGTCATCTTCCCATCTCTTGATTTGAAGTCCTTCATGTCTTTTTCCAGTTTTTTAAACCATTCCATTACATCTTTGGTCAATTTTTCTCTGTTTGTTCTCATAATATGACCAGTCCAGTTCCATTTCAGTTTTTTTTATTTTTAGTAAAACATCTCTAACTTTTGTAGTCGTCTGCCTGTGACGTAGCCTTATGTTTAGCATACTCCGCTCCATATTGATTTGGCAAACTATAAGTTTTTGGTTGTTTTTGCTCGATGTTAGCCAAGTTTGGCACCCATAAGTGAGGCATAGGAGAATGCACGTGTTATATAGTTTGCTTTTCACCGACATTGGTAGATATTGTTTCGTTTTTTATTATTTCTTTTAGAGACCAGTAACGTTTCCAAGTACTGCTTATTCTTCTGTCGATTTCTTTTGAAAATTGGACTTTTATAGATATTAGTTGTCCCAAATATGCATATTCATCAACATTTTCGATAATCTCCTGCTCGATTTCTATGTTCTCCTTTATTTTATTTGTCATTGATAAGAACAATAATAATAATAATACACAACTATTAATAACTAGCTGTAACAAAAAATAAAAGAAAAATGTTTCTACACTAAGAAGTAATGGACGTCACACGACAGACATCGAAATTATTATAATTAGGATAATCGTTTTAAATAGTAATGATGACAAATTGCGTCTTACTTATTTATTATTCAGGGTGTAGCAGAGATAGTCCATAGTACTTTACAGGTAGATTTGTCTAAATTATGAGTCAATCGTCGAAAATATTAAAGCAACGACGTTCTAATATGAATAGTTATAGAAATAAGCGAATCAGAAGTTTTGATTTTTTTCAATATTTCTTATTTATTTTATACAAAACGTCGGACAGTCGTTAAAGTAACTTATATCGAATATTAGACATTGTATCAGCTGCCTTTAACATTCGCCTCTTTTTCCTTTGCCATCCTTCCCTCACTCATAATATCATTGTGTTAATTTGTTTTATCAATTTTTTTTTTATTTAGAAGTCAACAATACTCACATGTTTTCACTTATCATGGATGCTTCATAACTTGCTCAGCTTACTTGGAGTAACTTCGTTCTCCGAGGAACTCGCGTGTGAACTAAGGAATACCAAAACAATCGTTATCAAACTGCTGATGAATTGTAAGCTTGGTTAGTTTCGCCATTTACTATTATGTATTATGTTTAAAATATTTATATGTTATAAAAACGCACTAAACTTTTTCTAAAATAATGTTGTTTCTATACTGTATTGCACAGTAATAATCCATATTGCATCGGAAGACAGCGTAAATTAAATTTAAGTGTGATTTAATAACTTTTCAAATAACTGACAACACTTAAACACACCGCGTTGGCTCATTAAAATTTGGAATGTATTATATAAATGTACGCATGTATTATATAAATGTAATGTATTATATTAATGTACTGTTTGATAATGGCCTTACAAGCCGAAACAGCTGTAATATTTAAAAATAGATAACCCACAGAACTTAATAATACCTAATATTTATTAAAATTTAATTTATTTTAAATTTCAGTAAAAATAATATTCATTGAATTTAATTCATTTTAAATTTATTTTATTTATATATATAATATTTATATATATAATAAAAAAAATTAAAAATAATTATTAATATTTAATTTACTTTAAATTTCGCTAAAAAAATGTACGCAGCCCCTATGCTAATTTTGTTCACAGTTATTAATGCACATATTATCCATAAAAAAAATTCACGTTTAGTGAAAATAATCTTTTTATTTCATTTCGTTTCCAGAAGTTTGATTTACGTATTACTTTTTGATTATACATATGCATTGAGCGCCCCTACCTCCATCGTAAAATATTATACAGGCTGTACACACTCCCCTAGAACCCTCGAGAACAGGCGAGAGGCTCTCAGAGAGTGTCTACATGATGAGCGCTCGCCTAGAGCCGTTTGACGAAAGTAACTGTAACTGTCTATATCATAGTTAGTTTTTCTATATATAGCTACAACGTATAGAAATTTGTTTTTTCAGATTTTAAACATTTTTTTCATATATTTATTAGAGACACTAACAGGATAATGAGTACATGATACTCTAATAATAAAATATTATTAATTACGACAATGCCCATTATCCGAATTACAATTGTCTTCGGCACGCTTTAGCAACATGAATTATGTATGTTATATATTTAGTGTTTTAATGTAGTGTACTCATATAAGAATATATAAATAGATAATTGATTTAATGGGTCTATAGTTTCAGGTCAGGTGGATGTTATGTATGAGTGAATTTTTGAACGATGATAAGGTATCTATCTACAAGAATATCAGCATATGTAAATGTTAGGGTCAGCACAATACATATTGTACGTGCGACATAATCTTGTGACGGGAGACACCTAACCAACTTTATTAGTATGCTGGCTTGTTCTAAAGAATTCCTGGTTTCTCATTAAATAAAGAAGATAATGACTATTCAAATAATATTATTTCAATCATAGTTTAGTTTTTCTTTTCTCACTTCAAACTGCAGTATTATATTATCAAGTACATATTTTATATACATCTAATAAGTTATTTGTCCAAGGCTAAGTGAATACTTTATTATTGCAGGTACTCAAGAAAAAAGGGACCTCAACAGCCTGCAGAATTCCTTAGCCCTCCGAAATCCTGGAGTGAAATTGTTTAATATCTTCCCATACAATTATTCGTGTATTTTTACTTTGGTCGGTATTATGGCTAATTACGGCATCATGTTTTCACAATTTAATAGGAGCGAGCCTCTTGTATAAAATTTAAAATAAAAATAATAAAAAAGTATTTAGTACATAGATTGCATAAGTATTTAAATATTTACTATTTATTTCACACACTTTTTTCCGTTGATGTTATTTTTTGATCTCATTAAACTTAAATATCGGGTGTTGCGAAGTGGTTAAGCGTCAAAGAAATTAACGAATACCCATACATATATATGTGAAGGCCCTCCGCCATGTCTCACGTCAGCCATTCGCAGAAAAAAATACTCACTGCACTGGGGAGAAGAAAAGAATAGGCATAGATGTTTTTATAATAACTTTTTATATATACAAAGATAAAATTAATTTAACGACATAATTAATGCCGATCCATCATAACGCATCTTTCCCCAAAAGTTTGGAAAAATCTGGGCAGACAAATTTACATAGTTTTTTTTTTTACTTTTGAGTCTTGCGCCAAGGGTCAAATGGAAGAAATGTTTGTTTGAACGTGTCAGCCAGTTTAATCTTATCTAAAGAATCAATCGCACATATTTATCCGCATTCTGAAGGAAGCAATATTGTCTGTACGAGTACCTTGATGGTTATTATATAACGTTGTAATGCCGCCAATTTTGATGTTTTAACTTTTTCTTTAAAAATAGCAAAATAATTTTGTGATGGCATTATTAATATATGTAATTAGTAAAAGAAACTTACTTTTCACCACTTTTTAATATTGAAAATATCAACATGTTTCAAGGCCATTTGTTAGGATACAATTGTATACTAACAAAAATTAAATTCAAAAATCGAAGTATAGACAATCAAAATATTAAAAAAGTTATATTTGTAAAATGAATAATAATAAAGTACCTACTTAAAATGAAAATAAATTTAAAAGATAACTATTTGTAAAAAAGACCTGGTTTTTCCTAATTCCAAAATTTCTAATTTATCAAACTGTGATTCTGTATGATTTGTATGTAAAATTTGTAAACCCTTATTAATATCAAAATCACCATGAACTAATAAAATGATAAAAACCTTCCAATTCCAATTGAAAAAATTGCAAAAGTATTTTTTTTTTTGTTTTTTTTATTTAAGGTTTTATTTAAATTGTATTAAAACGAATAAATTTTTCTTAATCGATATAAATTAGTTTAATGATAGTCCAACGTTTTACAAAAAGTAAGTCAATACTTTTGAAAAAAAAAATGCGAACTTTGATGACGCATAACTCCATAACTATTGATATGGACTTTTTCAAACATTAAAACAGGAATCTGTCTTAAGTATTATAGATTAGCTCTGTTATAAGTTTCAATTTAAAATGTATCTGATTTATCATAAAATTAAACCAATATATTTAATGTAAAAATTTTGGTACTTAATTTTGAAAGAAAATGGACGTGGTGATGGGAAAAATTTTAATTAATAAAGGACTTATTTTTATAATACCGACGTACATAATATATTTATTATACCTACGTCAATTCACTTAAAATAAATCACTCAATTTCCTTAATGAATTGACATATAATTGTTTATACTTCAATTCACTCCAAAAAGGTTGAAATAGTAATTATAAAGCAGCTTTGTTCAAATTATCGTTTTATATAATTCTAACAGTTGATATATGACAAGTTAACATGTCAGTTATACACAATAGCGTTAAGCGTACAGACTGAAAAAATTCAGTTATGTTTTAAGACTGCCACTGGTGTCCGTTTCCTCAATTTTTTTTATTACATTTACGGCTTTGTATCGTCAAAAAATGTGGAAAAGAGAGAACAGTAGACAGCACTACCCATTATACTTTGGCAAAATCATGTTAAACAAAATTCAGCCAAATACGATATTAGACACGATCACAGGGATGAAAATGTTCAGCACTCGCAAAAATTCTGTGTCGGTAATCGATGTCTGGACAAGATGTTACGCCATCATTTTAGCAATATTAACAATAGTTGCTGGATCTGCTATTGTTAACAAGATTCTAAAAGAATCAGCGGATTCTACATCATTGGTGAAATTTGCGGAGTTGGTTTTATTCTCTGTATCGGTAACGAGCGCCACGCTCTTATGGATAATGAACGCCTTCTTTAATTCAAAAAGAATGGTCAAACTCCTGAGAACCGTCGGTGCAATTGA